>CM021107.1:137337638-137450236 GCA_007115665.2 Sequoiadendron giganteum
CTTCATTCTAAATTACATCATTTGTAGATATGGCATTCCTCAATCCATTCTCATCAACAATGGTAGACCTTTCAAAAATTAGGACGTCCAAGAGCTTTGTGAAAGGATTCATATCCATCAGTTTTCTACACCATAATACCCTCAAGGAAACGGCTAGGCAGAGGCCTCAAACAAAACCATCTTGAAGATCCTAAAGAAAAAACTCAATGATGCTGGATGTGATTGACATATCCAATTGAACCCTTCTTTATGGGCATATCGTACCACTATCCGCACCCCCATAGGCACCACACCATATTCTCTCGTCTATGGATCAGAGGCCATTTTACCTATTGAGGTTGAGCTACCATCGCTCCGTGTGTCACTAAAGGGGATCATTTCAGATGAAGAAAACTGGGTGTCTAGTCTACAAGAGTTGGAATTGATGGATGAACGTCGTCAACTTGTACTTGATCACCTGAAAGCATATCAACAAAGAATGTCAAGAAGTTATAATCACAAGGTCAAACCAAGAATGTTTTAGGTCAATGATTTGGTACTGAAGGAAAACCTATGCAATCAGTAAGACAAAGAAAATAAATGAAAGTTTGAACTGAATTGGCTAGGACCCTTTATCATTGTATCAGTCTATGGATTAGGAGCATAACAACTATCCACACTTGAAGGGGATCTATTTGAGGAACCTATGAACAATCTCCATCTCAAAAAGTTCTACACCTAAACCATCTAAGTGCACGTTAAAATGTCTTGAAGAAATCCAAAAAAATCATAAAATGTCTTGAAGAAATAAAATAAAAATCAGAAAATACCTTGAAAAAATGGTCGCCCTGATGAAAACCTGGTAAACAGGCGTCTTGGTGACAACAAAAAAAATTCAAAAAATCAAAAATACAAAAACAAAAATAAAATCTCAAATTTTGCTTTGCACTATGACTTTTAAAATGATAACCTAGAGAATGGATACTGTAAAAATGCAAGAATCCTAGTTCCTACATGATTTAATAAGCTGTGTGATATGCTACAAGTGATAATGGTGATATGATAATGGAGATGAAACTAAAGATTATAATGCAAGTGATGTATAAACTACTATGATAATGGAAATGCAACTAATGACTAAGACATGATTCCAAATTAGTATACAAATACTATGATAAATGTTGAATAATCTAGTGCTCTAATGCTCTAAATGCTCACAAATGATTTCTACAGAGTAAGTTTTCTCAAAGATGTGCTATCAAAAGTTGGAGCATGATGTTTTATTTATAGAATTTTCGAGGCATATTGTGATGTGGCATGATTCAACGGTCAAGATTATGATCCAGAGAAATCGACGATGGAGGATGAAGAAGTTAGAGAGAATCATGGAGATGGTTCCATTTAAAAGAGCAATTTGCCAAGTGTTGAAGAGAATCAAATTGAGGAAGAAGCCACGTGTCTCCAATCTTGTTAGGAGTTTGTTGATGGAAATTCCCATTTTACAAATTAGAAATATTTAAATTCATGTGACACATGGTGAGGTGGATGATGACGTGGAAGGAGGTTAGGGAATTGTGTAGAAATGTGACAAAATTCAATTAAAAATTGAATTTTAATGAGAGGGAATTAATCAAATAAAAAAAATTATTTAGTTTTGTTTATTTAATTAAATCATGAGAAAAATGATTTGAGATAGGAAGAATTAAGAAATGAACTATATAAATAAATTTTACAATTTATTTATAAGTAGACGAATTGAGAAGGTTTATTAATTAAATAACTAGTATTTAATTAATCGATTATCTTGACCAATTTTAGGTGTATACATTTTTCCCCTCTTTGAAGTGATGTTTTTACACATTGCTTCAAAGAAAAATTTCAACATGCCCCAGATGCTGATTTTCAGTGATGACAAATATATCACAACACCCTGCATAATAAGAAAATCCCTGGGGCATGCCCTTTACCCTCCCATACTATTGCAACACTCTCCCTAACAAGAATATCTCTATAATAAAGGGTGTCCTCCCAATCAAATATCTAGCACTGCATACATAAGGCATCTCTGTATCATCCTCTGGCCACTGCTCATAGCTTATGTAGGGCCTCCATATCATAGTCTCCAAATCATTTAGCACCCTCTGTCAGTACTCCAGTTTTTCCAGCTTATGCTGGACAACTAGACCTGTGTATCCATTAACATAGGGCCTCATCGCTTGGCCTCTGTCTCTCTACAACTTGTCTCATGATAGCTATATGCTCCCATGCCCATATCTGTAACAATGTGACCCCAACTAAAAAATGGGATGCTCTGAGGTAGACCACATAATGTAGATCATGGTATAAGTGAGAAAGCATGTAGGATCCCCAGGCATATCGAGCCAGCTATGTAATCATGCTCTCTAGTGTTCGGCCCCATCCAGCTGAAAGTCTCTTTGACCTATGGTCGGGATATAAGAATCCTCCGATGAATCTAGCAAGAAGACATGATAATGTGGTATATGCATCAGCCATCTCTCACCATGGAATATCATAGTCATAGATCCGATCATCCTTGAACACCCTGCATAATACATATGTACCTCCCTACTCGGTGACATCATACACAACCAAATCTCCAACAATGGGAATGCACAAAATCTGATAGACATCCTGTGGTGTGATTGCCATCTCACCAGTGAGCAAGTGAAAGGTGTTATGATCACTATGCCGTCTCTCTGCTAAAGCAGTAAGAAGCCCCTTGTTAATCCTATACTAGGGCATATCTAACAGGGAAGTCAACCCGCATCATTCAATCACATTTAGATAAGCCTGATCCAAATGTGGAACCAAATCCCAAGTCCTTGAGAAGTGCTCTCGTGGCATCAAAACTGACGAAGGCTCCTATCATCATAACATATCACAAATAATTAATCACTCAAACATCAGTCAACCTATCAATCTAATCAACTCTGATGGTATTTTGATTATATCTCGTGAGCATCTATCACTGATCCTCACCTATCATAAGGTCAATCATCATCATCCTATCATCGATTCTCACCTATCATGAGATCGATCATCACCTATCCTATCATTGAATCTCACCTATCATGAGATCAATCATCATCAAATCTATCAACACCATTAAACAACATCAAATCAAAGGTTGACGCAATAAAAAATCATCAAAATCAAGGAGTTTTGTCTAAAATTCATCAATCTGACCTGGATGCGCTAAAACAGTCTACTGATGCGCCAAAAATTTGGATGCGCTAGAAGACTTCATTGATGCACTAGAACAGAGTCCTTATGTGCCAAAAAAGGGTATGCGTCATCAAATCTATTGGATGCACCATTTCAGGGTCCCTATGCACCAAATCACTCTATGCGCTAGAAAATTTAATAGATGTGCTAACTTATGACATCAAAGCGCTAAATGACCCTATGCGCTAAAACCTATCATCACTGTGCTATTTCATGCACCCTATGTGCTAAAATATGGATGCGCTACAACATTAACTTTATGTGCTACAAAAATTAACCTAAGTGCTAATTTACCCTATGCGCTAGAATAGTCACCCGATGTGCTAGAACAGTCACTTGATGTGCTACATTGAGGCTTATCTGCGTTAAACTGCTAAAAAAAAATTGAAACTTGGAAAAAAGTGGGAAAAATGAAATGCACAAATCACGAGGAGGTTTTTTGGGGTATGTATTGGAGGTCCATACGCTACTAGGCGGTTGTGACATCGCACGCGCTCAAATTGATGTGTCTGAATTAGAATCACCATCTTGTTGAAAGTTGCTCAAAATTACTCTCTCTCTCAAATTTTCAAACTTGCAAATGCACAAATGAATTTCTTTTCACCTTTTAAAGGGTGATTAAGTGGGATTTTTATGGGAGTGAATTATTTTATTTTTCAAAGGGGCTTAATTCATCAATTAATCATCAAGGGAAAATTTATTTATTATTTTTGGGAGATAAATCGTTGAACCGTGCTAAAACTTTCAAAATCATCAAAAAATTCACAAATTTAAAAAATTCGAAAAAATCCTCAAATTCAAAAAATCACCGATTTATCTCCTGAGGGGGCTATATCCGTCATCACCTAAAAATTAGCGTTTGGGGCATATTGAATTTTTTCTTTGAAGCAATGTGTAAACACATCACTTCAAAGAGGGGCAAAATGTATACACCTAAAATCGGTCAAGATAATCGATTAATTAAATACTAGTTATTTAATTAATAAACCTTCTTAATTCGTCTACTTATAAATAAATTGCAAAATTTATTTATATAGTTTATTTCTTAATTCTTCCTATCTCAAATCATTTTTCTTCATGATTTATTAAATAAACAGAACTAACTAGTTTGTTTTATTTGATTAATTCTCTCTCATTAAAATTGAATTTTTAATTGAATTTTGTCACATTTCTACATAATTCTCTAACCTCCTTCCACCTCATCATCCACCTCACCATGTGTCACATGAATTTAAATATTTCTAATTTGTAAATTGGGAATTTCCATCAACAAACTCCTAACAAGATTGGAGACACATGGCTTCTTCCTCCATTTGATTCTCTTCAACACTTGGCAAAGTGCTCTTTTAAAGGGAACCATCTCCATGATTCTCTCTAACTTCTTCGTCCTCCATCGTCGATCTCTCTAGATCATAATCTTGACTGTTGAATCATGCCACATCACAATATGCCTTGGAAATCCTATAAATACAACATCATGCTCCAACTTTTGATAACACATCTTTGATCAAACTTACTCTGTAGAAATTATTTGTGAGCATTTAGAGTGTTAGAGCATTAGATTATTCAACACTTAGCATAGTATTTGCATAGTAATTTGGAATCATGTCTTAGCTATTAGTTGCATTTCCATAATCATAGTAGTTTATACAACATTTGCATTATAATATTTAGTTTCATTTCCATTATCATATCACCATTATCACTTGTAGCATATCACACAACATTAAATCATGTAGGAGCTAGGATTCTTGCATTTTTACAACATCCATTCTTTATTTTTTCATTCTAAAAGTCATAGTGCAAAGCAAAATCTAAGAGCCATTATGATTCAAGGAATCCTTAGAGATAGGAAACAATAGAACGGTTTTAGGGATTGATTGTGTTTTGAATTTGATTAATTTTGTGATTCAATTCTCTAATGTATCTCCTCTCATTGATTGTGTGTTTTGTTATTCATTTAATCACATATTTACAACACAACTCTCATTTTGGGTCACCTTAGGTGACTAAGGTACAACCCTAAAGAGGGATTTACCAATATTCCAATTTATTTTTTTCCAAAACATTCCTTTGAATATTATTATTTTTCAAAAAAATTACAAACAACCCTCTTTGAATCATTTTGCAAAATGAAATGCATATTCCCATTTTCCCCCAAGAAAATTTTACCCAGTTATCAAAAAAATTCTTGCTAGAAGATTATTCAAATCCATAGGTGCAAGAAACACAAAATATTTTTAGCCTATTCTCTTCTCTTTTAAGGGTATTAATAATTTCCTCATTAGGGTTAGGCCTTAAAACCATAGGTGGTAAGGGGTTCTCACCTCTTTCACATACAATTTCTACTTCACTTCCTTCTACAACCTTGACCCCTCCATTGTTGTCTCTGATTCCATATTGAAGATTTCTTTCAGATTTGGTGCTTTTGACTATTCAGTTTGCAATGCTGCTTTCAATGTTTTGCAAGCTTCATCTTTAGATTTACTAGCTTCTAGACCTTCAACCGTTGAACCTACCTCCATACACACTCAAAATATACAATAATAAAATCTATGTGATAAAGATCACAAAACCCTTGGAAGTATTAAACACACCCTAATCCCACACAAATTCCAATTTAAAAATTCTTAAAAATTAAACCTACGGCCTAGACCAAACATAGATAGAGACTAAGGACATGACAAGTAGGACATAAGACAACAAGGTGTACTATCAAGGAAACCAAGGAACATAGAACCCAAGGTGACAAGGGGATCATGGTAGCAGGTGAGAGGAAGATGTCTTTTCATGCCCAAAATAACTAAAACTATAAAATATCTCTTAAATAAATAAAATAATTCATAAGTAAATAAAATAAAATACTTCTTTAGCTCTTTATGTAAATAAAATAATTCAAGATTCTCTTCCTATTTTTTTGATAGATATATTTAAAGTATTTATAATAGTACTTTTTAGATAAATATTTGTTAAGGACATAGAGATATATCCTATCTTTTAGATAGACCTAGATAGGTATGCTAGTAGCATTTTTAGTTGTAGAAACTTATTTATAATGCATATATACTTAAAATAAATATTAATATATAATATTAATACTATATTTAATTATAAAAAGTTATTTAAGTAAAATATAATGTCTATATAAGTAATAACATATGTCTAACTCCATTGCTTAGTTTCAAAACTTGTTGGTTGGGAGATTATATGGTAATTGTCCCAACTTGATGTTTTTAGAAGATGGGTGCTTCGGATTTGGAAACTAAGAGGCTAGATAGATGTTGTCACTACGCTGAATAATTTTTTCTTATTTTCCTTTTCCTTTCTAGAAGATTATTCTAGAATTTTTCAAGAAGGTCCTTGGTTTATAGGGATAAATGGCCTTTGTATAAATAATTGGTCCCCCAAGTTTAACCCTTTGAGTGATTATTCCATCAAGTTCCCTATTTGAGTTAGACTACCAGGTCAGATGTTGGAGTTTTGGGATGAAGAGGTTTTCATGCTTATTGCCAATACCTTTGGGTAATACTTTATTGCTAAAAATATCACTAAATTCAATAAGCATTTTTATTTGCTAGGTTTTGTATGCTTGTGGAAAAAAAAGCCGCTCTCTACTCAAATTACTCTATCTTCCAAATTCAGGGTATGGGTGCAACAGATTGATTTTGAAGTCTCTTTAGTTATTTTCCAGTATTGTAGTAAAGTGGTCCATACTAATTCTAGTTGCTCGAGCATCAAGAAACACCATCTCATTTGGAGGAAAAAGGAACATAAGCCTACTACCACTTAGGGGTGTACTACTCTCTTTGAGGATATGTAGAATGATAAAAATAGGGAGAAAAATCCTATAGATTGTACAACATTGTATTCATTTGTAATGGTTCCTAGGTTGGATAAAGGTTCTTTCAATGGTCATACAAACCTCACTTATTCCAAATTTTTTTAAGGGTAGTTGGATCATTGTACTAGGGTTAATTTTTTTTTGGAACAATTTGGCTTCAAACCACCTTGAATTTGGGTTGGTAGGTTGAAAGGACATGTAGTGTCTTGATTTCTTGTGCATAGTTGTTTCTCATGGTTTCTTTATTGTCTTGTAGTGCTTAATTCCTATCTTACAAAATCCTTTCTTACCTTAAAATAAAAAACATATGTCTAACTAATATTACTCCTATAAATGAAAATATGAAGAGGTGAAAATAGTTCACAACAATTTTACTAAAGATAATTGAGTAATAAATTTAATTGAAAAGATATATATATATATATATATATATATATATATATTAGAATAACCTCTTAATTGATTGTACTATAAAGGAGGAAAGAAAAATAAATAGGGTTAGTTCCCACAAAATTGGCTTACAATTACATTGAGGAAGGAAAATTGCAAAAATTCTCCCAAAAACAAAAGTTCAGGTTTTTAGGGTTTGCTCGAAGGGGGTGTTCAAGTGAACCCAAAAGAGGGGGGTTTGCTCGAACCCCCTTCGAGCGAACCCCTTTTTTAAGGCTGGTTCACTCAAACCCCTTTTGGCAGGGTTTCTCTTATGAAATAAAGGAAAATGGTAGAAAAGGAGTGAACCCCCTGTTTTTGCCCTTCTCCCTCTCTTCCACCAATTTTTTGCAAAATTTTTCCTTTCGAAGCTCTGGTTGAAGATGGAAATGGAGGAAACATCACAGACCCAACTGGATGATGGTAGACTTCAAAATGAGCTATCCATCAAATATAATTTAAATATATTTTGATTTTATTATGTATATATTTTTTTAGTTTAATTAAGCATAGGTTTTTCACTGAAAATCAAGCTCTTTGTTTTGTACATGTGGAAAAATAGTAGATTATAAAAAAGAAATTCTAAAAAATATGTTCGTCTAGGTATTGATGTCCTTGATCTAGTAGAAAAAATTGAATTTCGATACATACAAATAAAAATTATGTTGTATACAGTCCGCATATGTCTAAATTGTATTTGGTTTGAATTCAAAACTTAATTAAGAAAAAATATTCAATAAAAAACTATGAAACCAAATGAACATGCTAGATATCATAGTTACAAAGCTAAATTCGAAAAAAATAGAATTTTATCCTTCATAGAAAAGAAGTTATGTTGTTTACGCTGAACGTCATTGTTTAAAAATGGTGTTTACTTTTAAAAACTAGTTTTCGAAGGAGATAGAAAGAGAAATACAATGTGATTTCAATTTTTTTTTTTAAATTTAGAATCTATAGACAAAATGCCACAAATCACTAGTTTGCATTATCTTCAAATTCCTCATGATTTAGCAGCTATAGGTGTCCGAAAGTGAAGATTTAGTTAAATTTTTTAGTTCAATGTCCAGTTTAGCCAAAAATTGTAAACCAGTATTGTGGGATCACCCAATTTATTAATATTTTATAATTATAGTAGCATAAGTAATGCAACCTTGCAAGATGATTTATAAGTACATGAGTTAGTTTAAAATATAATTTAATGATCCATCTATAATCATTTTATTCAAAAATAATTTAAATAAATAAAAAAATATTGTTAGTCTTTTGGTTGACTATAATTTTAGGGTCTCTTTCTTCTTTCCTTTTTAATTTTAGTATATGCTGATTTTCCTTTATACAAAGTGCTTTTGCAGATTTTTTCCTCATAGGAATTCCAACCCTTATTGATAAATATTCAGAGCCAAGTAATTTTACAAATGATTAGATATCATAAAGGTTAGGATTAAAACATACATATGTTACAAATTGATTTTTAGGGTTTTTCACTTTTTATCTTATAACTTTAAAGCACATTTTGTAGGATTTTATGGTGAACTCCTCAACACTCCAAGATCACTTGCAAGACAAAATAAATTCCACAAGAGAGCTATGATAGAAATATCATGCTATGATTAAGGATGCAAGAATTCTGAAATAGCAACCACACAAAATATGGTGATGTACATATGATGCCTTGATTTTATAGGCAAGGTGAGGAATAAGATTATACAAGATCATGGAAAGTGTCTTACTCCTATCACATGAGACAACTAACTCATAACAACCTAGGTCACAAGCATTAAATAAAAACCAACTAGATAAGATAAGTGGCAACTAATGCTTAACTAGAAAGATTCCTTCCTAAGACCTAAGTGGACTTAACAATGTAAATAGTACCTACTAATGACTAGATAGGTGAATTTTTTTTTAACACCAACACCCCCCCTTAAGTAAAAATTAGGAAGTAATTATACAAATGACACAAAGATGGGTCTTGACTATGAGGCCATGTTAGGTACCCATGCACATATGCAAATGAAATCTCTCGCAAACAAAGAAAAGGAGAAAACCTAGTGGGATAAAACTCCTTCCCAAAAGAGAGATAAATACAATAATGATTTCCACATAAATCCAATGAATCTCCATCCATACAAAGGATGACAAGAGAGACCATATAACCCCCCATAATGAGATAAATTGCTGAAAAAAAGCACTAGAAGCACACTTGTGGAGTAACACTAGAATCCTTAATTTGATAAGCAAAGGAAAGATAATTCCATTTGCTAGAAACCATATTAGAGTCACTCAAGGAATCAGGTTAGAATCATGATAAAGCAACAAAAGACCTGATGCCAAGGAACACTGCAAAACTTGCAAACTAGCACAACCCTGGAATATGTGAAGCAATAGTTGATTGCAAAATGATCTGTAACTAAAATGAAGTGCATAAATCAAAATTGTACCCTCCCAACTGTCAAAACATCCAAGTAATCTCCAGAAAACCCTTTGGGGCTAAACTAAAATAAAGATAAACCTGTGATAGATACACAAAATCACATGGATGGCATGATAGAGCTCCTTAATACCTTTCCAATGCCGCAAGAATCACAAAATCCTAAGATTGTGGAAAAAACTTATGAGCTCGGGAGCCATAACATAATCTATCTAACTTCAACTAGTAATAAATGCCAAAAAATAATAAAATTATGCAAAATAACCCATACCGTTGTAAATTCACAACACCATCTTTCCAACAATATCTCATTTAAATTTTTTTGCATCCTGGATTGAAAGTTATTGCAAAATAAAAGAAGGCCTATAAAAGGCACCTACAAACTAAATAGGGTAAAAAAAGAAGCCCTTAGGGGCTAAAACATAGGGTGCTTGATTGCCCATATGACCTCGATGGTTGGAAAAAGTTTTAAAAAAGCTTGTCACCACCCAACGATAGTGCCGTTGAGGTGGGGCGGTTGGGGAGGTGGTGGGCCAAGGGTTGCGTCGCTCTGGGCTTAGCCCCACCACTTAGGTGGGCCCAAGGGCTAGCACCCCCATGTCCATGCACTTATAATAAACCTTGGTAGGAAAATAAAATGAAAGATTTGAAAATAGCTTTAAATAAATAAAGCCTTGCTAGTAATTAATATTCGTACCCTTTTGTCGATGACCACAAAGACTGAAATCACTTGAGGTGATGCCAAGTCTACTAAAAAATATGATGTATGCCTACATATACCATTTAGGGTACAATTATGCCAAGAATATTCCTCTACGAATATACATGCAAAGCTATCCATAGGCTATATGGCCAGGTACAGATCTATACAGTTGTACGACTTAAATTTTTTTGCCTCGCGCTTGATTAAAAGTCTCAGATTTTGATGATTTGGTAGTTGGTCCTTAGGTTCTTGGGCCTTCTAGATGCAATGGCGAGGTCGATTTTTGCCCAAATAGCTCTGAAATATCAACTACCCCCCAGATCTAGCAATTGAAACCCTTTTTCAAACCCTTGCAAATTTGACAAAATATGACAAAAATTCATGATACAAAAGCCAAACCTAACTTTCTTTGACACATTGGATTCAATGGCAAGGTTCTCAAGACTCCAAAAATCACATTCAACAAAAAATTCACACCAAGATTGGTCCCTCAGATCTGGGAAGAAATGTACGACACTGAATCTTTGATACGATGTAGGAGTTTATAGTGAACTCCTCAACACTGTAGGATCACCTGCAAGAAAAAATATTCCACAAGAGAGATAGTAGAAATATAATATGTTTAGGATTCAAGAATGACAAAATAACAACTAAACTGAATATGGAAATGCATACATGATGCCTTGCTTATATAGGCAAGGCGAGGAATATGATTAGACAAGATCATGACAAGTGTCTTAATCCTATCACATGAGACAACTAACTCATAACAACCTGGACACAAGAATGAAATAAATGCCAACTAGATAAGTGACAAGTAATGCTTAACTATAAATATTCCTTCCTAGAACCTAAGTGGACTTAACAATGTAAGTAGTACCTACTAATGGCTAGATAGGTAAAACATATTTACACCAACACATTTCTATATTCTCTTATAATATAGAAAAAAATAAAAAAAACTGATGAGAGCCAATTATGTTCTATTTTATGCCATGTTTTAGTCCATTTCATACATCTTCATACCCATTCTCATATCCCATTTTCCTATCATATTATACCATTTATATTGCATATGATTAAAATACATAAGAGGTATTTAATATAGATTTGATATAAAATAATGAAAAGTAATTATTATATCATTTTTACTAATGAGCATTGGAAAATAAATTATCCAGCAAATTATTTTGGGTTCTTGTTGTTGTTACATGATCTTTGTACACATTATGCTAAAGATGACTTGGATGTTTCTTAATACTCAACGCTATGCAAAGGGAGTTGCTACAACAAACATGCCAACTCAACTGCCAAATGTACACCACTGGATTTCCTCTCCACATTATTGGATCTAATATAACCGCAAGATCATTTGCATAAATTATCGTGGTTATTTTATGTCATCAAATTTTGATTAGCATATTGTTAAAAAATCAATTTAGAAACATTGGCCATGTGCCATACAAATATTTCTTAGCTAAAAAATTTATCTCAGCCTTTGAGTTTGCTGTTATTAGATTGTAAACTGCAAACTTATATTTAGGAATATGTGTTTGTGCATCAAAGCTATATAATCAGTCATATGTAATACACACGTGAGGAGAAATACATTTGGTATTATTATTGATATAAACGTTTTGATGTGATTTCAGAAATTCTGTAAGAGTCTTTCTTCAATTGGTTGATTAGGAGGTAGGGCACCCACTCTTTAGCAACCAATTGAATGTACACATTTTATTTATTTTTGCAAGGTATGTTGTGTGTATGTTTTTTGCTATCGATTATGTTTTGCAACATTTTGAATTGGTATTTTAGCTACCGTAATTTTTGTGTGTTTATATTTGTAAATAATTTAAATTGATTCTTGTGCTTTATATTTTATGAATTCGATTATTTGTGGTTAAGTTTCTATTTTTCAGAATTTGCTATAATTTATATACAGTCCATGTTACTTGAATAAAAAATAACAGATCTTGTTGCTAGGAAGTGACAGTTCCTGTTGCCAGAATAATTTGATTTTCAATAGGTTTATTTCCATAGGGTGCACTTCATACATACTCTTCTCACTACCTGTAGCCCTTGTGCAGATTGCCACAATACCTTTCATGGGCTTACAATCCTCAGATTGACATTTAGACTGAGCCGAGTCCAGTTTATTCTCTACCCCAGTTTTGGCCTATCAAAAACATTATTAGCCTCCCAAATATCAACTTAATAGAAATGAGAAGGAAATAAAAACAAAAATTAGTGTAAGTAATGCAAGCTTGCAACATAAATTTATCATAAAAAGAACCAATAGTTTTGATTATCAAATTTAAGTGGTTTAAAATGACCTTATTTTTATGGATATGAATGAAAAAAATAACCCCAACATGCTTTTTACAAATCCAAACATGATTTAAAACCTTCCTTAATGATCCATCTATAACAATTGGATCTATTCAAGAATAATCTTAAAAATCACAAATTACTATTAATCTCTTGATTCATTCTAAGTTTATTTTCTCTTTCTTATTTCCTCTGTAATTTTATTATATTTTTTATTTTATTTTGCAAAAGTATTTACATTTTTATCTTATAGGTTTAAAATACATTTCTTTATTCTCTTTTAATATTTATCTTCCTCTCACGTTATTAATTATAATAAATTATAAAATAATATAAATAATACTAATATTTTTATTTTAAACATTTACATATTCTTTTCTAATATTAAAACCTATATAATTAATTTGTATCTAAGTAATATTATTTTATATTTTTATATAAAAATATAAGTGTGTTATTATAAATTAAATATAAAAATAATGTGTGAGTTTTTGATAAAGTAAGCAATATTTACAAGGTGCTGTACCCATATGCAAAAGGCCCCAAGGGAAGAGAGTTAAACAAAAGGAGACCAAGGGTCAAAGAGCATAAAATATGCCAATGGCAAAAAACTAACAACAATGTCTCAACAGAGTAACTTTATGAAAATTAAAATAAACAACAAAGAACATCCTACTTTGACATGTCTCTTGTTCCAGGTGTTGGAAGATTGAATGAAAAGGTTTTCGTCATGTCTGCTTAGATTCTCCATAAGAAGCACTAATGCTCCTTCCACACAATATGCTAGAGAAGAGTGTCATTATGAAATTCATCATGAGATCTTGGCTTCATTCTTATATGTTCTCCTCCCATGGTATGGTGAAAATAAGGCTAGTGATACTGAAGAAGATTTCCACTATAATGATTTATGTGAGATGTAGTAGTGATTTCTAAAGGTAAGGTGGAGGTTTCTAGAAATTATCTTCAAGGTTGTCAAAAAAGGTGAAGGATTGAGCATTAAATGGATAATCATGGCTGAGGTAGGGGTCCTCGAGTAAAGCTAATCTACCAAAATATTTGATAAATTTGTCCTTTTTCCATCATTTTTAGGCCAGATCATAAATTCCCTCATTCCAATGATCTTAATTCATTTCAAAAAGGGTTGGAGCATATTTTTAAATTAGTGTAAGCCATCTTGGTTAGCAATTTCCATATCATGGGAGAAGTTACAGTTTTTGAGTTTCTAACCATGATGAACTGAATTGTGACTTTGGATTCCACATTTTTATCGTTCCAACTTAATCCCATCATCAACATAATATAAAAATTAATAATAAGAAAACCCCAAAGGACATTATGCTCAGTGGGGTTATCAATTGTCTTCAAGACCTGCTTGGTCATTCTCTCATATTTATTCCAAACACAATAAATCCTTCTTCTCATATTTCTATTAATGTTCCATCAGTCCCAAAAATTGAAGGGAAAAACTTTGGGTAGGGAGTTTTTTCCTAGAATATATAAGGATATATATTAAAACATTATGATTTTATTACGAATCCTCCATGTTTTGAATGATATTTTATCATTATTGAAGAAGGATGCCTCTAACATTCACTGAGAGACATAATCTATTCCTCCAAAATCTAATGGATTCCAAAGTATCTCCCTTCTTAGCCATAACATCAACAACACAATTTCCTTCTTTGTAGGTATGAGATGTGGTGAATATATCAAATCCCATAGGATATTTTGGATATAATTTATAATGTCAATGATAGCCCATCCCACCTTAATGTCACCATCAACTTGCAATATTTTTATCCCTAACGACAAAGTAATCTTGACTCCCCATAACATTCTTGAATCCCCATGAAATTACCATTTCTTCAACCATATTAGAAGACTGCTCCCCTAGGCCCCTTGAGAACCCAACAATGAATTTTCCATTAGAGATTTTGATAATACCTCCACCACTAGCTAAACTCGGGTTTCCTTTGGATGCCCCAACAAAATTGAGTATGGACCAACCCAGATGGGATGGTTTCCATTTAGTATTCTATCAAGCTAGCATTTTAGAGTTTTCAAAGGTGTTAGGGTCCAACTATAAACTACATCTATGAGAAACATTGGATTCAAGGATATTAGGAGGATTGTTTGGAGTTTTTTAGTTGTAAAGTGAGTCATTCTCAACTAACAATCCTTAGAAAAACCCAAACACCTCCTTGGCACTCTTTTCTTCATTACAAAATATCTTGCTGTTCCTTTCCTTCTAGATACTCCAATAGATGTTGGGGGAACCTATCTCCCAAGTTCTATAGCAAGAGGATGAGTGTAAGGACAAATCTAGTTTTACATAAGGATTTTAATGCTATCATTCATGGATGAGTAGAATCTAAGATTCTATAGGGCATAGCCCTAGATTTCCTCTATATAAGGATAATATAGTTAAAAATGGGGCACCAATTCCTTCTCATTTTTAAATAAAGTATATTTATTAGGGATTTGAAACCCTCTCTTCCTTAAGTTATCTTGGGTAAGGATTCTATTGTGATTTATAGTCCACCAAAAGAAATTAATCTTGGGTATAAGGTGACAGTTCTAGATGAGTTTCCATAACCCATCACAGTAGTTGTAGGAGAAAAATAGACTATAAGAAGACTTAACAATGAAATTTTCTTTTTCTCCTTTTCCCAATAAAACCTATATTCATTCTTAAATATAGGGATTCTTGTTAAAAAGAGGTCTCTTTGAAGGGTTTTACCTTTTTGCCTCAGCTCTTGATTATTATACAATTCTCTATATCTTTCCATTTTGGGATCCAAGTTGTCCATTGAGATAGTCATCAACCCTTTCCCAAAGAGGTTTGTTGTAGGTCTTTGAAGATCTTTGAACACCATTTGATTTAGGGGCTGATTCATGACTCGAGGGTCTTCCCAAAAATTAATCTTGGATCCATTCAACAATTTCAATCTTAGTCCTCCCTATAAAAATTGCTTTGATTTGAGAATTTTTTTCCAAATCAATAATCCATGGGGATGTCTAGGATTAGATGTAATTTTGATAAATTTAATGTTATTTAAACATTTATCTTTCATGATTTCATGCCAATCCTTTTCATTGTACAATAGGTCCCAACCAATATTAGAAAATAGAGCTTTATTTGTAGAATGGTTTTTCCTAATTCCTAGACTCCCATTGGACTTAGGAAGACATTGAGAAGATCCATATTTTTATTTTTCTCTATACCAGACTACATAAAATTCCTTTAAATTCTCTCAAATTTATCAACAATGTATCTAGAAATTTTGAGTAAAGAAAGGAAGTAAACAAGAATACCTTGTAGCGTAAAAACAAGGAGTTGGAGTTTTCTCGCATGAATTAAGAGTGTACCCTTCCATACTACAAGAATTTTGTAAATCCTTTCCAAAATTGAATTCCAGAATGAGGGGGTAACCTCTTTGGTAGTTAGAGGGAGACCTAGATAAACAACATGTAGTGGAGCACTATCACAACTGAGTATATCAATAAATTTTTCCTATAACACCCAACTATTATTAAAGAAGTAAATATTACTTTTCTTATAGTTAATGCATTGGAAAAAGATGGTGATAAAAATTTTTAGGCATAGATTCCATTTCTGAGCTTCCATGATCAGCTTGATTTCCCAAATAGAATCATGCCATCGATAAATTTCTGAAATTTTGAGGGGTTAAGAGAGGTGGCAAGCTTGATTCCCTTAAAAGAACCCTCATGAAATTTTTTTAGAATATTATTGCTCATAACATCTGCAACCATTATGAATAGGTAGGGGCATAAGGGGTCACCTTGTCTAATCTCTTTTTTAGCATTGAAGAAGCCTCTAGACACACCATTGATAAGGACTGAGAATTTAACTATGGACACACATTCCTTGATGAGGTTTATAAAGATCTTGTTGAAGCCAAATTTTTTTAGAACTTGAAAGAGAAAATTATATGAAGCATTATCATAGGCTTTAGAAATGTCAAGTTTAAAGGCTATACCAACGGTGTTACTCCAATCCATGGAACACAAGATTTCATGGGTGGAAAAACATCCAGAATTTGACGGCTTGATATAAAACCATAGTGACAAATCATTTTCTCCAAAAGGGATTTCAACCTATTATAAACATATTTAGGAAATATATTATAATGGTGTTACAAAGGATTATGTGCTTGAAATCAACCATAGTTGCAGGATTTGGTGTTTTAGGAATGAGGGCTATGAAAGTGTTATTTAGCTACTTAAGCAACTTTATAGATTTGGAGAAGTCTTTAGCAGCTAGAAGTCATAATCTCCAACAATATCCTAAAAATATTGAAAAAAGCTGAGGGAAACCATTCTGGCTAGGGGATTTAAATGCCCCCATATTGAAAGTTGTAGTCCTTACTTCCTCTTAGGTTAAATTCCTTAAAAGGAGTGCATTATCATTCTTTGTTAAAGCATCTAGGGTGCTTTCCAACAACTATTATTCTAACACAACAAGATGGTTAATATTACATTCCATCATTGAGTGTTGAAAAATACTTTGAGGCTATTTTCCCAATCTATTCATTCATAGTACCCTCCACCCCATTTACATCTATAATTATGGAGATAAGGTTCCTTTTCTTTTTTTTTAGGGCCAAAAGGTGGGATAAAATAGAGTTACAGTCACCTTATTTTAGCCATTGGACTTTGGATTTTTGTTTCTAGAAGATCTCTTCCTTTTTTATCACTTTAGCCAAGTTAAGATGAAGCTCCTCAATTTGGCATGTTACCTCATTCACATCACCTCCAACCATTTTGGCCTAAATATCCTTTATATTAGTAGAAATATTACTCTTAAGGTGGAAAACATCCCCAAATACCCTCTTATACCATCCTTTCACTTTGTATTTGGTATATTTGAGTTTTTGACTCACTATAAACATAAAATAACCCTAAATGGGAATGTTCCACTAGATAGAAATACAATCTTTGAAACTAGGATGAGTGGCCCACATGATCTTGTACTTGAAGGGAAAGGGCCTAGAGGTGCTAGAATATTCCCAACCTATAATGAGAGGGTTATGGTAAAAAATAACTCTCAATAGAGCTAGGAGATTGAGATAATTAATAAAGTCCTAGTTATGGGAGATCAAAAAATTATCCAATCTAACCAAGATAAGGTGTTTAACAAATCTTCGGTTAGTCTAAGTGAAGAGCTATTCATGAATTCCTATGTACATGAAACTAGTGGAGTTCAAAAACTCCGCCAAATTTACCATATTGTCAATGTAGTCCATTAGACCCCCAAGTTTTTCAAAGGGAAAAAGAGGGGGGTCGAAGTCCCCAAAAACCATCCAAAAAGCCTCCTTATTTCCTAAAACCTTCATGGACAGATTGAGCCATATATATTTTCTTTCATTTCACATGTTGGGGGAATAAATATTTAAGATATTCTAGGAAAAATGAACAACAGAGAACTCAATACCCAAACAATTCCTAGAATTATAAAATAAGGAGCCACTTAGCTTATTTTTATTCCACATATGTAGTAACTAGACCACTCGATGAACCAACAACATCACTAATAAGAAACTAAGTAGAGGTCCACACATTCTTTGTAATATCTTTAAAATTGATTTTATTCGTCTTGACTTCTTGAATTAGTAGGATGTCAATCTTATTCTCTAAAATGCAGTTTTTAGAGATAAGTGATTGGGAGGGCTATTAAGCCCTTTGATATTCCAAGAAATAATCTTCATTTTCTATTCTTCTTAGAGTAAATCTCCAAGGTTCTTTGCCTACCAATATCAATCTCTTTTACTCTTTCTCTTTGCCTTGCCTACCTTTGAGAGGGTTTGCTCACCTTGGTTTCTCCACCTACATATGCCTTCTTATTCTTTCCTTTTTTCTTAGAGGTTGTCCATCCTTCCAAGTCTGATGGAATACTATTTGTCTGAATACTTTTCTTTTCCTTTGTAGAAATAGGTGGACTAATCATTGTTGTATCCATCAAGCTTTTACTTCATGGGAGAGGGGTATCCATAAGGGTCTAACTATTAGGGGAACCACATGATATTTCCTCTTCTTACTTATCCTTCAATACATAGGGTATAGCCTCTTTCATTTTATTCATTGACAACACATTCTTCTAGTGTGCATCTTCTTCCATAGTGCTTTCATTCAAAGGATAAGCATAATGTGTTAGAGGAGTATTATGATTTGCATCTCGATTCTTAGATTTAGGAGGGGTTGTGAGGATATTTAGGATATCCTCCTTGAATGGATATCCCTATGAGGAGTCATCTATTAATATTGTAGGCCCTTTGAGCTTCTGATTATTCTTCATTGAGGCTTTACAATTAGAAATTAGGTGACCAATTTTGGATAATTTTTGACAGAATATAGTAGCATTTTCATATTAGATTGGTTGAGACCATTTCCCAAAATTGGATTTCAAAAAGTTCAGAAGGGTCTTATGGATGCAAATATTCACACAAAAGAAGATGAATACTAATCTATTTTTTATATGATTTTTGTCATGATGAAATTCCCTAAGGAGTTTCCAATCTATTGAAAAACCATCTCATCATAGAAATCAAGTGGTAGAATAGGAAATCTAACCCACATAAGAGCTATTTTTTATAGATTTGTAATAGGGTCAAACCTTGGCTTCCACCTACATAGAGATAAGTTATGCTTGCCATATAACCAGGGGTCCAAAGTGAGGATTACAAAAAAAACCAACAATTTTTGTTTAGAATTCCCATAGAATAAACTTCTTTGTGTCTACCCTTTAACTAACTATTCCTATCGTATTCACTCTCCCCCCCCCCTCTGCCCTCTTAGATGTCTATCCTTGTTTTTCCAACAATGGACTACCTACATTTGGAAAAGTAGTCAATTTAAATACTATGGAATAATATAAGGCATGTAAGAGAGGTATAACGTGTTTAATATGTAAGAGGAGTTACTATTCCAAGTTGTTTGAACATGACTATGGGTGCAATAAATTTTTATATGGTTTGAATGGTTGAATCATAGTTTTAGATAATACTTGTTGGTTTCTAATTAGTAACGTTTCTATTTATTAGGGAATGAGATAGAAGGTTCTATAATTGACCGTCTATAGATGCTAGAAACTCATTGTTTGGATGGAGAGAAGGGCTCCTGGATCTATGTGTAGAACTTTAATGGTTTAGCAATTCACGTAGCCTTAGTTGCATTCAATGTTGCACACAATTTCCATCCATAATATCTAAAGCCTCACCTATTATGCATCGATAGATGTCCGTACTATAATCCACTGTTGAAGATAGACATCTAAAATATTCACAAATTTATTTTGTTGATTTCTTATTGATTTGTAATCATGTCACATTATTAGTGTGCCAACCGAGGCTAAAGGATGTCTGCTTCACCACAAATCCTATGTGCCTCTGTCCTTCTATGATTCATTCTCACTATGGTTACGCTAGTGGAAAATATTATTACCTTCTATTCATTGATGGAGAAAGTGGAGTGTTGTATTGTAGACACACACCACGACAAGAAAACTCTTTGATCTTTGTGCAGGTTGCCATAGAGAAATAAAACCTATGCCCGTGCCTTCATTTGGCACAAAGAATCCCATGCATCTTCAAGAATAGGAATAGTTCCCCTACCATGTCACTTACATTAAAATTAACCTTAAGATTCTATTTGGAAGTAGAACAATGTCACACCATGGGTGTTGCACCATTTTGTCAAGAGTCAATTAGGAGAGGGTGATGGGAAAATGAGTCTCAACCTTGCAATTATATAAGGTTTATTATTGATAGGATGTATTTAATATATCTATGATAGTTACATTGATAAGTGTAACCTATAGGGGTAGCACGGGGTGGAGTGAAATATGTGTTAACAATTTTTTTTAAAAATATATTAAACTGCCAAAATATATTAAATTAATAACATATTGTAAATTTGAACTTCTCATCATTAGGTCTCAGATCTAACAATAGAAATTTGGTTGTCTTGTCTTTCCCAAGAAGGAAACCCTATTTTATGAGAGAATTGCATTACAACTGTGTATTGCGATGTAATTTGAGAGTCTAATAGTGTTTGTGTTTTCTCTAGATCTTTGGTTGGTTATACTCTTGTGAGAAGCTTGCTCTGAAAGTATATTATAATCTTTGCAATTTTTGAATAATATATTAGGCAGCTTTTGGAGTGTGGGGTTTTTATCTCGAAAGGGTTTTCCCCATGTAAATCACCATGTTGCGGTATGCATGATATTTATTTTTATTTTTATTTAAGTTTTGGTAACTTTTGAAAATATTTATAAAGTTTTGCATTATTCTCCTCTCAAGATTAGTGTAGGAAGTTGTTTTGATACCTTATCTTCCTTAGAAGTGGTATTAGAGCATGATCACCTTTTATTTCAGTTGTGGGTTGTTGGATTTTTTGAACTAATCTAGATTTGAGTGGGAGCTTGTACAAAAGATACTTTGTGATCTTGTTGCAGGAATTTTCAGATGGAAAGTTCATCAGGGAGAATAGAGGTGGATAAATTTTCTAGAAATAATTTTGAAATGTGGAAGTTGAAGATGGAGGATATGTTGATAGATCAAGATCTATGGATGTTGTTGATAAGAATTTTTCAAGGCCTATAGATCCTACTTTGGCTGCTCAATATGATGTTATGGATATTCAAGCCAAGGGTATAATCAGATTGTGTTTGGTAGAATCTTTTTTAATCAATATCCATGAAGAGACCTCTTCACATATACTATGGAAGAAACTTGGTGAGATATATCAAGCCAAATCTTTAGTGAACATTATTTCCCTGAGGAATAAATTATATTCCTTAAGAATGGAAGAGGGTAGACGAATTATGAAACACTTGAAAGAATTTAATATGTTGGTGGCTCAATTGGTATCAGTTGGTGTCAAAATGGATGAGAAGGAGAAATTTTAGATCTTTCTTTATTCTTTACTTGATTCATGGGATTCTCTTGTTATGACTATTGGGAGTACTTCTATTATCTTGAAGACTGAAGATGTGGTGGGTTCTTCGATTTTTGAAGAGATGAGAAGGAAGGTATCAATCAGTGCCAAGGAGGCCCTAAATGATCATGGAAGACCTAAGGAAAAAGGAAAGAAGAATGAAAAGCATGATAAATCCAAGTCCAAGGGGAGATCCAAATCTCTTGGAAAGTCAAAATTTATTTGTTGGAACTGCAATAAGCTTGGAAATATTCATAAGGATTGCAAAGAAGAAAAGAAGAAGAAAAATAAGAGACTTGATTCTAATTCTGAGTTTGAGAAGGAAGATGGTGATGCATTCATTGCAACTTTGGTAGCTCATGTAGCTAATGATGCATGGTTAATTGATTTAGGTATATTTTTCCATATGAACTTTAATAGAGATTGGTTTTTTGAATATGAAGAATTTGATGGAGGTAAGGTGTACTTGGGTGATGATTCTTATTTAAATATTGTTGAACATGGTAAAGTTAGAATTAGGTTTCTTGATAGTAGAATAAAAAGGATTAATGGTGTTTTGTATATACCTTGATTAGCACAAAATTTGTTATCTGTGAGTAAGCTAATAGATGTAGGTGTCTAGGTAGTATTTTCTACTGCAAGATACAAGATGGTTAGAGGTGCTATGGTGATTTTTAGAGGTTTCGGATATGGCACATTGTATAAGCTTGATGCATGAACTATTGAGTACAATAATACTTCTATGAAAATAAATTCTATGGTTACTTCATTGGAAAAGGTGACGGTTTCATCTTCAGTAGATGGTCATGGATTTTGGGTAACCAAGGTGCTATTTCTTCTGATTGGAGATGTATTTTTTATTTGAATACTAACACGAATGATCCAAAATTTGTAGAAGAGGAATTAGGTATGAATGATGCAAAAATTTGAAGATTTCTATGGACAAAGAAATGATAGCTTTGAAAAAGAATGATACATGGGATCTTGTACCATTTCTTGAAGGATGAAAACCCGTTGGTTGCAAATGGGTGTTAAAGAAAAATATTAGTTTAAATGGAGTTATTGAGAAGTAAAAAGAAAGGTTGGTTGCGAAAGGTTACCTTCAAGTTGAGGGTGTTGATTATGGTGATATTTTCTCATATTGCAAAAATGACATACATTAGATTTTTGCTTTCTATTGCCACTACTTATGATTTAGAGGTTGAGAAAATAGATGTGAAAATTTATTTCCTTCAAGGTGACTTGGAGGAGTATATTTATATGACACATCCAAAGCACTACATGGTGAAAGGTAAAAGTAAATTGGTTTTCAAATTGAAGTAATATTTGTATAGCCTAAAACAGAGTCTTAGGATGTGGTACCATAAATTTAATACATATGTGTTGAGTTTGGGATTTGAATGTTATAAATTAGATCATTGTGTTTATTCTAAAGTTGATGGTTATCATTTATTGCTTATTTTAGTATATGTTGATGATATGTTATTTATTGACAAAGGGAAATGCATGATTTCAGAACTGAAGTCTCAACTTGTAGCTAAATTTAAAATGAAAGATCTTGGTGTAGCTAGACACATTCTTAGGATGAAAATTATAAGGGATAGAGTGAAAATAATGCTATGGCTTGGCCAAAGTAAGTATGCCAGTTCAATTCTATAGATTTTTAACATGCGAGATTGTAGAGCATTGTGTTTTCCTTTTTTAGCTAGACCAAAGTTATCTATTTAAGATTTTCCAAAATCCCCATTAGAGATGGAAGAGATGAGCATAGTAACTTACTAGAGTTCAATTGGAAGTTTGATGTATGCTATGGTTTGTAATAGACCAGACATTACCCAATAAATGGGAGTTATTTATAGATATATGTCTAATCTTGGTAGAGTTCATTTGGATGTAATTAAAAGAGTCTTTAGATATTTGTGCGGTACCTCAAATTATTCCTTCTGTTATCATACTAATTTGACTAAATATGATATTTCCCTTGATATTCATGGTTATGTGGATTCAAACTGGGTAGGTGATGTTGATAATAGACAACCTGCGAGTGCTTATGTGTTTAATGTATTTGGTGGTGCAATTAGTTGGATGAATAAGAGATAGGTTGTGGTTGCATTGTTCACTACTGCAGCTGAGTATATGGAAAATAATCATGCTTGCAATGAAGCCATTTGGATTAGGAGACTATGTTAAGATATTGGAATAAATCAAGGTGTAGTGACAATTTATTGTGATAGTTAGAGTGCGATATGTCTAGCTAAAAACCTAATATTTCATGCCAGGACCAAACACATTGATGTACAATATCATTTTTTTAGAGATATGGTCGAAGATGGTAGGGTGAAGTTAGCTAAGGTAGAGACTTTGAAAAATGTTTTTGATTCTTTAAATAAGTTTGTGAGCATAAAGAAGTTCAGATGGTATTCAAAGTCTATGAGTCCTTTGGTCCCTAACAATTAAGAGACGATGTTTATACTCCCTCTTGTTGCTCTTGCAAGGTGTTCAAAAAGTGAGATTTATTGGGAAAATATGTCTCAACCTTTCAATTATATAAGGTTTACTATTGATAGGATGTATTTAATATATTTATTCTAGTTACACCGATAGGTGTAACGTATAGTGGTACAAGGTGGAGTGAAATATGTGTTAACACAAACAATTTAAAATATATTAAACTATCAACATACATTAAAAAATAGATTGTAAATTTGGATTATTCATCATTAGGTCTTAGATTTGATGGTAAATATTTTGTTGGCTTTTCTTGCTCTAGAAGGTAATGCTGAATGCACAAGACAACTAAGAGGGGGAGGGGGGTGAATTATTTGTACCTTAAAACTTCAAAACCCTCATTAACATTCAAATCCACATACATTCATTTAACCCTTAATTTTGTTATAATGAATTAGCATGAAAAGAAAAGAATAGAAACTAAAACAACTTTAACACCATACACAAGAGAACACCATATTTACATGGAAAACCTAATAAGGGAAAAACCACAGTGAGGATTAGCTCACAATATAAGTGATATCAATACTGAATATAATAGGGCTCACTTGCGGAGGGATCACTACCCAAAGAAGAAAGGATCACTACTAGAATAGAAAAGAAGATAGAGAAGGAATGTTACATAGAGAAAAGAATCTCAATACAACAAAGAATTAACCACAATGACATCAACACCTTTGTAGTTTGATTGAATAATTATAGCCACCTTCTGCTCATTGCATCCAGTAAACTAACACATGAAATATCACACTACATTATTTAATTTCACACTCTAACACTCTAAAATTTGTATCATTTGCATCTTACACATCTATCTTCACATCCTTCAACACCTCAACTGATACTTATGTCATCATCAACCTTAAACCTTCTCCAAGGTTGTCTATGCACCTCAAATGTGCAAATTCAAATTAGGTCGGTGCCAAAACATTCTCGCAGTGGAAAGGAATGAAGGTGGACCACACAAAACCTTATCTAGGACCCAAATCAATAATACCATGCAGCCACATGCTTCCAAAAATAACTAAGCACCTTCACATGTAGTGTAAACACTAAGTCGACCGATACCCATGCAAAAACCATTAAACATTTAAGGACACGCTTCCTCAAACCCAAGGATGATTGGTGAAACACACACCATGCTTGGACATGATCTAAATTTTTTTACAAACACTCTACAATCCAGCAAACTCCTTTGCAACAACTTCCACTTGAAGAATGCACACACCCAATACACTTAGATAACTCTTCCATATACTATTACTTTAAAAAACCATCTTCCAAAGCACCAAACCTCAAACCCTCTTGACTGAGGTAAACTACCAAGACCATAAAAACACATTCAAAATTGAAACACCTTAATCATAAATATGGATAAATTTGAAGCAAATACATTTCTCCCAGACGCCTCTGTAATACACAATCCACACACTAGTGAACACAACTTCTTCTGTACGATGGTCTAGCATACCAAATCTTGAATATACCACCTCTGAAATGCTTTCACCAACATATTAGAACTTTACAAGAAGATCTTCAACCTAGAAGAAATGTGGAGAAAAGTTAGAACACAACTCTGTCACCCAAAACACCACTGCAACACGCCGTTTCCTCTTTTTACCAAAATTTCTCAAAAGCACTTGGAAACCAAGCACTAGAGAAACATACTCATTATCTTCAACACTTCCACAACCATAGGTAAAATATTATCAAAGAAACACTAGATGTTGACACTAGTAGCTTTACTAATGACAACATAATGCAACTAATCAAAGCATCAATTGCTCAAACACTTGCAACTATCTCAATATACATTAATGACAAAAAAATCATGTTGACATCAATGACAACACCATCTACTCAGACTTGCAACAATATCCCTCTTTGTCATTGATGGAAACACATGATGTGAAAAACCATCAAAGAAAAAACTCTGAATACCAACACTCTACAACTCTTCATATTACTTCTCCCCCTGAGTAACTTATCTTTTTCACATTGTTCTCTCCCTCTTTGTAGCTTGTCTACTTTAATTTTTAATTTCTCCCTGAATGAATTTTTCTCTCCCTTATTAGTTATTCTTTTTCACATGTTTCTCTCTCTCCCTTTGACATCAATGGAAAATGACATAATGTTTGTATTGTTTGTTTTCTTCCTTTGACATCAAACAATGTACTTATTACTACTCTGCACCACTTTTCTTTTACTACTATGAATACTCCCCATTAGGAGGACACACCAAACTATAGAAAATAAACAACCACTGCATAATGAAAACACACACTCTTCTGGCTACAACAATCAACAATGCCACTACCTACCCCCCTTGAGAGGTAGCCACCAATCATTTGTCTAGAATAAAGAATGAATATTGAGATCCACTGTACTAATGCATCTCATTATGTATCTAGTTCAAAGGAGGGGCAATAACCCCCAAATTCTATCAGACATAGTCAAAAGTATCCTTAGGAAGAGCCTTAGTGAATATATCAACAATCTTATCCTTTGTAGGCACATATTTAAGCTTTACTTCATTCTCCACAACCTTCTCTCTCAAAAAGTGATATTTGATTGAAATATGTTTTTTCCTTGAATGCAACACTTGATTATTTGAAATGTTGATTACACTTGTATTGTAACAAAAGATAGAGATTGGTTCATCATACACTACTATGATATCCTTCAATTTTTGCCTCAGTCATAACACCTATGTGCAACAAGATGTAGCTGCAATGTACTTAGCCTCTATAGTAGATAAATAAATTGAATCTTTTTTCTTACTTATAGTGCCCCTCATGTTGTTCTCTATTAGACTGATAGACATTCTACTTGGAAAGACATTATGACACTTTTTTGATGTTATATTTTCTACTTTGATGGTACTGGATGACACTTTGACGTTCTTACTACTACTTGAGGTTATGCACATGCTATGAAAGTTTTATAGACTTATTGGTTTATGTGGATTAATTTAATTATGAGCATGATGTGTTTAGCTGATCATAGTTACTATGCAATTATTAGGTGATTGTTCTATGTTGTTTATTATGCAATTGTTTTTTATACATTGACGTGTCTACTTATTTGATGTGTCTTGGTGAAAGGGACAATGTCACATTACTCATTCGTGAGTACCTTGCTAAACTATGATTTCCTTTCACGGTGTGTTTGACTGTTTGATTATATATATGTTGTTCGACCTTTTTATTTAATGTAGGTTGTAGGTACTAGGCATCCACTCCACCTGAATTGACAAGTCTGATTGTGCTTTAAACCCAATAGAAAATTGTTGAAAATAGAGATAATGTATAGTCCCCTACCCTTGCCATCATCCTCAACGAGGATGAGTACCCAATTGGTCACCCCATTAGTCTTGTATGTTATTTGTGGTCAATTGCTCTCACTTTGAACTTGTCTATGTTAAGGTGATTATTGTTGATATTTAGTTGTTAAATTAAATTTGTTAATTATGTTTTTTGATTAATTTTTGAATTAAATAAATTATTAAATAGATCATGTTGATAAATAGATATATATGTTGGTTTTAGTTAATTAATTTATTAAATTAAGTTGCTAAGCATTTTTATAATGAAATATAAATATATTCTTTATTAATGTTGAGTTTAAATAAATTAAAAGGTGGGAAAATAATATAATATAAAATATTAAATTGTAAGGAGATAATGGATAATCAACAAAAACAATAAAAAGATAGAAAAAGAATTGTTTGGAGCACATACGTGATTTTGAATTGCTTGTCGGTTGGAAACTTGTTATTTTGCGAGATTTTTTATCTGATTTTTGTGTTCAAAAAATATTAGAACTTATTTTTGGAAAAATAATAATAATTATATTTTTGGGAGAGATTAGGGAGGGATATTATGATTGATTTTTGTTTCAAAGAAAGAAGTGGGTCTGCAAGAATAATTTGTTGAATAATTGTTTTGGATTGATTATTTTTCAAAACCGGATTGGGGGAAAATTATTGAAGATTAGATTAAGGTTTTGAAGAAACAGATTGTTGTGGATGTAGAAGTTGATCTCGACACCGATTTTTCATCTCAGTAGCATTGGAATCTAGGTTGGCTTCATCTCTATTCTTGT
Source organism: Sequoiadendron giganteum (assembly GCA_007115665.2). Classification (NCBI taxonomy): domain Eukaryota; kingdom Viridiplantae; phylum Streptophyta; class Pinopsida; order Cupressales; family Cupressaceae; genus Sequoiadendron; species Sequoiadendron giganteum. The sequence continues at coordinate 137,366,163 of CM021107.1, forward strand.
TTCATTTATATGTTTAACGTAATAGGAATTTGTTGTTTCTTTGTTGTTGCAAGCCAATGTTTGTTGATTGTGCTGTATGTTGTTTCAATGTTGAATTTGCACTCCATGCTAGAAATTCGATACCCTCATACTATTGGTGATTTATGGTTGTCTAAAAGTTTCTTGAAATTTTTTAAAGGTTGCCCCATCCATTACTATGTGATTTGAATTCCCATTGCAACCTCTCTTATATTTTCCTATAGCGAATTCCCTTCCCTTGCATCTTTCTGCCATACGATTGATATTGATTTAAAAGCTTATGTTTATTTCATCATTTTATTCTCTTTGGTGTGCCACCCTGTTATGATAGGCAAGTGAACGTAATATGACTTTCATATCTACATTGTATATAACCGATTCATTATTTGATAGAAGTACATTAGGAAGAAATACATGCATATATTGCCTTTTATTTGATGTAAATATGCTGTTAGACCAACATTGGCATATTCAATTTACATTTGATGGTCACTGTTTGGATTGAAAATATATTCAATGTTCTCTTTTTGAATGGCATCATTGAAATTATTCATTGAGATATATCATCGAATTCCTCTGTAAAGGGTTCAATTTCCTTCACTTTCTGTAGTTCGACATGCCTTTGATTTAAATGCTCAAACTTGTATTTATTGGAGTCGATACTATTTGCACCATCTACTGTTGTTCAAATTTTTCTCTTTTCCATTAAGGCCACACAATGCGCCCCCCAACCTCCCCTATGTCACTGCCTTGCAGCCATATGAATTTTATAGTATACGATTTCCTTGATAGCTTTTAATTTTATAAATATAAAGTTCGATTCTTTTATCTCTATTACCTTTGATTTATATGGTTGGAATTTGAGTATATGAATATGACATTCGATTTATGTATGCAAGCCGATTTTACTTAGAAGAGACAATTGATAATTGATGAATCGATATATATGTATAAATATATATATACACACACACAATATATGTGATTATATATATATGTGTTTATATATATATACATTTACGTATATTCTATTTTATTATATTAGAAGACAACAATTTGTTGAAAAATAAATATGTTGTTGCCATCTCATAATTTAGGATATTGAAATATGATTTCTGATTTTATATATATGTATGTATAGATATATTATGGTTATAATTAAAGAATAATTGCTTGTGTATTCAAATGTTAGAGAAGAATATTTTTACTTTTTCAAATAAATGATCTATGCTAGATAATAATTTGGAAATATTAAATAGTAAGAAGGTTGATTTATTATGTAATTAGATAATTGTGGAAATTGTTTAAATGAATGAATTTGTTGAGCTTTTAGGATGATTTTTTCCACTCATATTTTGTATTAGTTGATATGTGGATTCTATATGTAAATAGTTGTTATGAGTTCGTGTTATTGTGATAATTTTGGAAAAAGAGATGATTTGAGTTATTATTTTGAAATGGGAGTCCTTGTGAAAAATGGTTAGCTAGGCTTCTAGAGGCTAGGGGGAGTTTTTCTGCATGATGTCATTTTGGAATGGTTGATAATGTCTTTGAAAAGGGTACATGAGGGTATTTTTCCTTGCACTATTATTTCATTCTTGTGGTTGTGTTTATGAGCAAGATGGTCTATTCCTTGCTCTGGGTGTGAGTTCATGTGGTTTCATAATTTGCGCTAGATGGTTTTACCTTGCTTACTATTATGGGTTTACTAGTTGCAAGTAGGAGGAGTGGATCTCAATGGGGGGTGACATCTAGTGAGAGATTGTCAGGGTAACCCATTGGAGAGTTTCTTAACTTAGTGATAACCTAAATAATAAATTAGGGGGTTGGGTAGATTACACATTAATCAAGATAGTTGGATGCCTCACCCATGCCTGTAGTGCTTGGTTAGGCTAAGGATGGGTTGAGAAGGCTTGGTTGGCAGGATAAACTTCCTTGTCCTTACAAAAGGAATGTTGGTTCCACATGTATCACCCTATGGAGCTGACATCTAGTGAGAGAATGTCAGGGTAACCATAGATGGGGGCCAACGTCTAATGAGAGATTGCCAGGGTAACCCATGTTAGGACTATTGGATGACACTCCTCCCTATTGCAGTCTAGCATTCCCTAGTTTTGTGTCCCCCTTCTGTTGAGTGAGGCCTTTGGAAGTAGTGTCTTTGTTATGTGATGTCATTTTGTACTTTTTTATGTTGGAGCCATGTTAGTACTTTTGTGTTAGCCTTTTGTCTTCTTGATTGTTTGGTGTAGTGGGACCTTATTGTTATCTCATAGCACAAGGGGTGGACCTTAGGGTTCCACATGGTCAGGTGGATTGTGCCTTTTCCTCCATTGGGTTCCCAACTATTATTCAAGTGCGTGAAGAAAGTACCTCATGTAGCAGATTCTGGATCTTGTACTAGTTTGAGGAGACAACTATCTATGTTATGTATTGAATTTGTATATCTTTTGTATCATATAATGTAATCTTGATGTATACTTCCCAAGGTATTCAAGAAGAATTATTGTAAACAATATAAGATGTAATAGTTATGTTGTACCCTCCTATAAGGGGATTTGTATATGTACTTATTGGTTCTTTATAAATGATCCTTGATGGTTATTTATCTGAGGTTATGTATGAAATGTATGTGCTTATTCATTTAATGCAATGGACTTAAAATGAACTCTTGTAGTTAGTTAATCCATGATGTATGTTTAGATATTGTTAAGTAGGTTTGTTCATAATGTAGTTATGGAACCTTAGAGGAAATATTTTAGCTTATATGTTATATTGATTTACATTTCTTGTTATTTTACTTTTTAAAAAAAAAAATGTGTCATTACTGTAGTTAGATGTGTTATCCTTTGGGGTTCTTTGGCGGGGCGTTACATTACTTAGAAATGATACCAATATACATCCAAGAAATAATGCACCACCACTTGTAATTTTCCTATCATCAACACAACCAACCCAATCTGCATCTGTGTAAGCACTTAAAGTGAAATTAGTATCTATTGGTGGATACCACAAGCCATGGTTCAAAGTGCTCTTTAAGTATCTAAATATCCTCTTTACTATTGCAAAATGTGACTCTCTAGTATCTTCTTGAAATATAGCCGCAAGAAAAACTACATACATGATATCTAGTCTAGTAGAAGTTAGACATAGCAGTTCACCAATCATTGATCTGTACTTGCTCTGATCAACCTTAGGGGATTCATCATTCTTGCTCAGTTTGCAACCAGTAACCATAGGAGTACATACCAGTTTAGATTCTTCCATTCCGATGGAAGAGCATCAATTAAAAAATAAAATTCATCAAAGGAAATTTTGTCCCAAACACAATTGGAGAATATCACTTTGACAAATCCATCAAAATTCACTTATTCTTTCATAAAAAATCACTACCTTTCACTTGTTTTCTCTTTGGGAAAAAGACATCATTCACTCAAACTTGCTTCAACACACTTTTAAAACTCTAAATAACCTTTGAAAACTTCAAATAGACAAATTCAAAACAACCTCATTCACTTAAATCACTATTTTCACAATTTAACTCTTTTTCCTTTTCCCACAAAAGACTCTTCAAATTCTTGATTTTTTGCCTTTTGCATAATTGGCAACTTTTAGCAATTTTACAAATTTTTCTTTTTACATCTTTTGACCTCCTAAAGACCTCTTAAAGACTTTAAATACATTAATTATGACTTCACAAGACCTTTACAATGCTTTTACACTTGAAAAAATTCAAATTTTGAAATTTTGCATATTAAAGGCATTTAAAGAGCAAGGTGCTCCTGCACCATACAACCTGCAAAAAAAATTCATATCTGCCTTGGATTGATTTTGGATCTTTCTCTATCTTGGTTCCAATCTTTGTATTCATTCCTTCACTTTGTCTTTGCTTTTTCCTTTTACCAACTTTCTTTTATGCATACCAGGTTCCCAAACACTTTTCTCCTTCAAAAGGACACAGGACTACCCTTTTACTGTGCTCTCAACTTTTCTCTAACTTTTCCTCAACCAAGGACACATGACTGTCCTTGGAAACTTTCCTTGACCTTCTCTAACCAATCTTATTTTCACCTTCTCAACTACTCCCATCAGTGGAGTACTCTTTAGGCTACAATCTCAAGTGCTTATTCAGACATGAATCCATCTCTCTTCAACGTGAAAACACAAACTCAAACACCAAATCAACAAACCATCCATCTTACCCAACAATAGATCCTGGAAGATGCCTCACTCTCTTTTTCCTTGCACCTTCTATCCAGCTTAATCTCCATTGGAGGATGGTGACCACATACCTCAACTTTTCTGCCAACACACACAACTCCGGAACCTTCTTCTTTTCAACTTAGATGGATCAAGCACCTGCAACCAAACTCAACTCAGCAACAACTTAACCAATTGTCATAATCTTCTAGCTTTGATACTAATTTGATGCAAGAGCATCAATTAACAACTCAAATTCATTAGGGGAAATTATGTCCCAAACAAAATTGGAGAAGATCACTTTGACAAATCCATCAAAAATCACTTATTCTTTCATAAAAAATCACTACCTTTCACTACCTTTCACTTGTTTTCTCTTTGGCAAAAAGACATCATTCACCCAAACTTGCTTCCACACACTATTAAAGCTCTAAATAACCTTTAAAAACTTCAAATAGACAGATTCAAACCAAATTCATTCACTTAAATCACTATTTTCACAATTTCAGTCTTTTTCCTTTTCCCACAAAAGACTTCAAATTCCCGATTTTTTGCCTTTTGCATAATTGGCAACTTTTAGTAGTTTTACAAATTTTTATTTTTCCATATTTTGACCTCCTAAATACCTCTTAAATAATTTAAATAAATTAATTATGACTTCACAAGACCTTTACAATACTTTTACACTTGAAAAAATTCAAATTTTGAAATTTTGCCTATTGAAGGCATTTAAAGAGCAAGGTTCTCCTACACCACATTCTAAACTTCTTCAACATCTCTTTGACATGGTTTTATTGTGAAATGAATATACCTTTATTTTTTTGATTGATTTATAGCCCAACTAATAAATTCATCTCCCCAAATATAGACATTTCAAACTCTTTCTACATCTCTTTTGAAAATTTCTTACACATAGCCTCATTGCCTCAAAAAATTATGTCATCAACATACACAACAACAATCAAGATTTGATCTTTTCAACTTTGAAGTAAAGATTACTATATGCGGTACCTTTATTGAATCCTTGATGTATCAAATACTTGTCCAACCTTGCATACCAAGCTCTAGGAGCTTGCTTCAATCCATATAATGCCTTCTTCAGTCTACAAACCATATAAGGTTTATATGATAATTGAAATCCTTCCTGTTGTTCCATGTATACTTCTTCCAATTATCCATTCAAGAAAGTAAAATTTACATCCATTTGATAAAATTTGAAGTCCTTATGTGTTGCAAAAGCCAAAAATATCTTGATAGATTCTATTCTTACTACTAGAGTAAATGTCTCCTCAAAATCTATTCCTTCAACTTGAGAATAGCCCTTACATACAAGACTTGCATTGTTTCTTATCACTTCTCCATTCTCATTTAGTTTGATTTTGAACACCCACTTAGATCCAATTATAGTTTGTTTGCAGGTCTTGGTACAAGTTCCAAGTAGGATTCTTCTCAATCTACATTAGTTCTTCTTCCATAGCTGTAATACCCCTCCGTTTTGCTTCTTGTTCAAGTTGCTTTATGCTATGTTTGGTTGCAATTACTTTGATACTGGATACATTTTGTTATGATGTTTTGATCGTTACTATTGAGTGACAACTATTATTGTGGGATGTAGTTATCTGATTATTGTTTCACATGCATTATGGATTAATGATGTTGTAGAGTTAACATGAGATGCTATTATGAGATTCCTAGATTATGATGGAAGTGCCAGTTTCAATAAGTGTATTGGTGAAGAGGATGATTTCACATCACTCGCTTGTGAGCACCCTGTGAATCCATAATTCTTTCTTCACGGTGTGTATTATATGCTGGATATATTGTATGATGTTGTTTACTTGGTTGCAGGATTGCAGGTACATGACATCGACTCCACCTGGTTTCATAGGTTTGAGCATGTCGATCCAACGGTTAAGTTGAACGGGAGATAGTAGCTAGGTAACATGTGTCAAGTTTACACCCTAGCCTTAGTGTGTCGTCAGTTGTGTGTGTCAAGTTATTGTCTGTCTTGTTTTTAATGTTATTTAATTCTGAAGGATTATTGATTTGGAAATAGATACTTAAAATAATTGCATTTAAATCATGTTGATGGTTATTTAATTTAAATAATACAATGTGGATAAAAGTTTATATTTAAATTAATTAATTATATTTAAATTATTTAATTAATTAAATTTAATCCAAGGGGGGTTGAGTTTAGTTATTAAATAATTAAATTAATTAATTAAATGTGATGCAAGATAATGAAAGAAAATAAAAGAATTAGAATTAATTTTGGAATTTAATTTCAACGTGTGGGAATTAAATTAGAAATTGTAATTAAATGTTTATTTGGGAAATTAGTTGCAACTTTGAAAATTAACTTATTATTTGAAATTGTTTTTTTCAATTGAAAATGGGTTTTCGAAAAGTGAAATTGAAATTGAAATATCTAATTTGCATGTAATGTGAATTAGGGTTGTAAATGTTGAAATTGAAATTAAAATTGAAATTGAAATTGAAATATCTAATTTGCATGTAATGTGAATTAGGGTTGTATTAGGTATTTTTAATTTATAAGGAATACATGTTTTAATTTTTAGGGCAGAAAAGTCTTTTAAAAAAATACATTTTTACAGCAGAGAAGAAATTTTAGAAAATTTGCACAAGGGTTTGAAGAAAGTTTTGATTGTAGAATTGATTGAAGGAAAGATTGTTTGCATTTGTTTGGTTTTGGATTGGATTCATTGGAGGATTGAAGAAAATTCAGGAAATCTTTGGAGTAGGCTTGCATCAGAAATTCATCTCTTCCTGTAGCTTCTTGTACCAGGTTTTCCTCTTTGTGTTTTATTGTTCTTGATTGTTTTTCTTTAAAATAGTAATGATTAAAGATTTGTTTCTTAAATCTATTTTAGAAAATAAATTTGATATTAGAAGAAAAGAATTAAACAAATTTACAGCCTTTGTTTGTGAATATTCTTGAGTGAAAATTGTGAAAACCTTAGTTGAATTTAAATTATTTGGGGGAATCGGTTTTGTTGTTATTGAAATCAAACATAGAGATTGAACAATGCATTTAGAATGTTTTTTTAAAAAATGAAACCTTCTGTTTATTATTAAAAAACGGATTTTAAAATCTATAGTATAGTTATATTTTTCATGGTAAAATGGTCTGGTTGCGTCGCCTATAACTCCACTTTCACAAACTGGGTTGTCAGGAAATTTAAAGGGTTTTTGCATTTTGAAATTTTCTTATCCCTGCCAAAAAATGTAAATACCCAGATCGTAGTTTTTGAGTTATGCTTGAAACATGAGACTGCTGTTAAGTTATTTTTCCATGGCTGTTTTGAAAATATAATAATAATAAATTGATATTTATAAATATTAATATTTTATGTATTGTTATTATAATATTAAAATATTATTTAATAATATTTTATATTATAATTTATAATATTAAAGTATTATATTTATTTATATTATTGAATAGAGATTTACAAATGGATTGATTAGTGTATATGGAAAATGATTAGAGAAACAATATATTATTATATTAAAGTGATTGAATGTTTTAAATAAAAAATTGAATGAAATATAAGATTTGGTTAGGAAATGGAAAGAGTTTACTTGCATGGATTTGTGTCGATTTAAAAGTAAATTAAGAAGTTGTTTTATTGATGAGGCAATCAATTATGTTATTTAATTAATTTCTATTTAGATTAATTGAATCATTGTGATTGGATTATGAGAGAGATATGGATTTAGTATATCCAAAAGTAGTATCTTTCGCATGATTATCTTAAAGGATTTAATTCTCTGTATTCAGTAAAGGGAAGTAAGTTTAATTGTTTTAGGTTTCTAATAATGAAAAGGAGAAATAGAGGTTATGATTATTTTAGATGATCTAGTTATCGTGTTTTCGACTTTGTCAACACTACTTATTGAATGAGTATGGATTTAGGAAATCCAAATATTAGATTTGATTGATGACTTGAATGCTTTTGTTGCTATGTCATCAAGTTGCATTGTTGGTTTTGGGATTTAGTGTTAGTCCTAAATTATAAGTCTTCTAGAAGAACTTAGAGGATAAGGGTTGTTGAATCTTTATGCCATCCAGTTGTTTTCCCTTGGGTAGTGCATGGCGTCTTTTCAGTTTTACCCGGTTTTCATGAACGGGGATGTTTGCACCTCCTTGGTTTAGGAGCGGATTATGGGATCCGTGTCTCCTTGTATGGAGTGGACTATGTGTTGTTGCCTCCAAGATGTTTGAAGTGAGATCTTTTGTACCTCCTGTGAAAGGAGTGGACTATGTGATTGTTGCCTCCAAGATGTTTGGAGTGAGTTTCTATTATTTGTATCCTCCTTGCGTTGGAGTGGAATATGATGCCTAGTTTGTATGCACTCGTGTTTCCCTTGGTGATTGGTTGTGAGTGCGTTGTCCATTAGAAGAGTGGCTTTTGATAGGGGCCGGAGCCCAAAGTGGTAAACCGGGTAACCTTCAGAAGTGAGTTAATCAAGTGATAATTAAATTAATGTACTTGGATGATTAGGATGCAGTTCACACTAATCAAGATAATTTAATCCTCACTCATAGACATAAGGGCTTGTTTAGACTTGGGATGAGTGAGAAGGCCTGGAATGGCAAGATCAACTATCTTGTTCTTGTGAGAGGTAGTTGATTCCGCATGAGTGAGTATGAGTGCCGAGATTCAGTTGACGCCACCATGATTACTTGTGTCGGAGCCTATGAAGAATGCCCAGAGGAGATCTCATGACAAACCTTGCAATGACACTCTATCTAGGACAACTGTTGTTAATTGTTTTATATGTATGGTTTTGTGAACATACTTGATCTAATTTATGTCTGGAAGCAATGTGACCTATGTCAGTGATGTTGGAGTTGTACTTGTATTGTACTTGATTTGTACTTGTATTGTACTTGAGTTTGTACTTGATTCATACTTGTATGGTGAATGAGTTGTACTTGTTGATTCATTTGGTTGGTTATAACAATATGGGTCAGTTTGAGTCTGCCTTTGGTTAGAGGTGGTAGAATCTTTGTCCATGTTACTTTGTTACTATCTCCTAGCATGGGGGGTGGGCCTTCGGGTACCACATTGGTAGGGTGGAACATGCACCAAAAATGTTGGGTCCCCATCTATCTACAATACTTGGTGGTGAGACATCCAGATGGACAGCTCACGGTTCTTGTTGTATTATCTTGCATTGTAATATTTCATTTTGTATAAATTATCTACCCCTTTTTTGGTTATGAGGTGGAGTTATGTAATTGTAATACATTTGTACTTGTGTCTCATTCTGGGAATGAGTGATGTAACTATTGGTTTAAGATAATGATTATGAGATTGTATCTTGGTTGATTATCTTATTATGTTATGTGGTATTCTTATGATGTATGATGTTTATATCATAAAGTTCATAATGCTATGGTTATATGTAATATGTATGTGTGGGTTTAGGTAATCCTAACCTTGTAGTCTTAGAGGTTGTTGTTAACTAGTAAGTGAATGTGTATGTTAAATGCACTTTATAAAAAAAATTAGTTCGCTTAAGATGTTAATTGCAACTTCTTTTAAGGTTACTTGGCGGGGCATTACAATAGCCTTCATCCAATGTTCATATTTGCATGCCTCAATCACTATTTTAGATTCAACTTCAGAAAGTAAACACAAATTTACCTCTTCTTCAACAAATTTCCTTCTTGTCAATACACCTTTTATTTTATCTCCAATGATCTTTTTTTTAGAATAATTCCTCTACACATACTTAGGGGTTCTTGGGGTCTTTTTTGGAGCTTCATCTTCTTCTTCAATTGTAATTTCTTTTTCTTAGCTTTTTCTTTTTCTCTGTAACCAGGTTCATTTGATTCATATCCATCTATCACCACTGAGTTCTGAACATCTTCATCAACCTTGACACTTGCATTCTCAAAAATCTTTCTTAGTCTCTTTTTGTAGTACTAGTAGGCTTTGATTTTAGTATAATATCCAAGGAATATTCCTTCATCATACCTTGCATCAAACTTTCCCAATTTTTCTTCATCTCTTTTGATATAACACTTTCTTCTAAACACTTTTAAGTATTTGATAGTAGGTATCCTTCCATACCACAACTCATAGCGAGTATTTGTGCTATTTTCCTTTGCTTGTACTTTGTTAACTATGTAAAAAAAATTATGGATTGCTTCTCTCCAGTAGACTTCTGGTAGGTTAGCTTCTTTCATCATAGTCCTTGCATCTTCTTGAAAATTCATGTTTTTCCTTTCAACCACTCCATTTTCTAAGGATTCTTAGGGGTAAACAAGTGCCTCTTTATGCCATATTCTGATAAAACATAGTGAATTCATTGGAGGTGAACTCTCCATCTCTGTCAGACCTCAAACACTTGATCTTCATATCTATTTAATTCTCAACCATAACATGAAATGCTTTAAACCTATCTAAGGCTTCAAATTTTTCTTTAAGAAAAGTAACCCATGTCATTCTTGAATAATCATCAATAAAAATCATGAAATACCTATCACCTTGAAGACTTCTTCTTCTTGTAGGACCAAAAAGATATGCATGCACCAATTCTAGTAATTCATTAGAAGATTGTTCTTTTCCTTTGAAACTTCTTGTTTTCTTTCCAATATGACAATCCTTGCAAATAGAATTGATAGGCTTTGTAATCTTTGACAAATCTCTCACTTCTTGAAATAAACCGATCCTTACCAAATTATCAAAATTAATGTGACACATCATCCTATGCCATAAATAACTTTCATTGATCTGATTCATAAAACAACAACCATCAGCACCCTTGAGCTGATACAAATTTCCATCTATTATTCTTCCAACAACAATCACAGTTTTGAACCCTTTTATGATCTTACATCCATCATATTGAAACATAAGATTGTATCCTTTGCTATAGTTTTTTCCAACACTCAAGAGGTTATGCATTAAAACTTTAACATAGTAGACATCTTCAGTATTGTTCTTTCCATAAAAAATGATTGAACCTATTCCACATATCTTAGCACATGAATAATCACCAAATCTAACAAGTCCTCCATCATACTTTTCAATTTTAACAAACTTACTCTTGTCTCCATTCATATAGTTAGAGAAACCATTGTCAATGATCCAATAGTTCTTATCCTGTCTAGCATGAAAAATAGATACCAAAGTGCCTTCAGTCTTATCCTTTTTCTCCAGAGGGAATTCCTTCACACATATTTTAGAGTTAGCAGAAAAAAAAATCATCTTTTAAAGCCATAAATAAGCATTCATCATCATCATCTCCATGGTCAGATTCATCATAACAAATACTTGCATCTTCCCTAACATAATAGATTTTCGTAATCATCTCACCTTTGTTCTCTTTGCTTTTGTCATTCACAACTCTGTTTGGACACCTTGAAGCATAGTGACCTATCTTTCCATAGCTGAAAAATTTGAAAGGAAAATTACCTTTGTACTTACCGATACCTCTTCTCATCCTTCTCACAAAGTTAGCTTCCACATCATCAAGATCTTCCTGATTTGGTTCTTCATCCTTCTCTATTTTCACAGCTTAAAAGTAGTCTCAACTTTTGCGCCATTGTTGGTACAAAACTCTCTCATTTCAAACGTAGTTAAAGAGCCATACAATTGCTCTCTAGAATATTGATGTATATTTTGAGATTCCTCAATAGCAAATAATTTATGATTGCAAGTTTTAGGAAGGGTTCTAAGAATTTTCTTTACCACTTTTGATTCTTTGACTTTTCCTCCAAGACCTTTGATGGAGCTGGAAACTTCATCTACCCTCCACATATAGCTTGTAATGTTTTCATTTTTAGAAATTCATAGGTTCTCAAATGTGGTATTTAAATTCTACATGTTAGCTTGTTTGACCATATCATCTCTAAGGTCGTCTATGCACCTCAAACATGAAATTTCAAATTAGGTCAACACCAAAATATTTTCGTAGTGGAAAGCAATGAAGGTGGACCACATAATACATTATCTAGGACCAAAATCAATAACACCACACAACCACATGATTCCACAAACAAATAAGCACCTTTGCATGTGGTGTAAACACCAGGTCAACTGATACCCATGTAAACACCATTAAAATTTTAAGTACATGCTTCCTCAAACCGAAGGTTGACTTGAAAACCACACACCATGCTTGAACATGATCTAGAATATTCTACAAAAAATTTGAAATCCAAAAAAATCCTTTGCAACAAATTAGACTTGAAGAATGTACACACCTAATACACTTAGACAACTCTATCATATACTGTTACTTTAAAAAACCATCTTCTGAAGCACTAAACCTCAAATTCTCCTAACTGAGGTAAACTAACAACACCATAAACACACCTTCAGAATCATAAGACCTGAATCATAACTGTGGAGAAACGTGGAGCAAAGACATTTCTCCTGACACCTCTGCAATACACAATCCACACACTGGTGAACATAACTTCTTCTATATAATGATCCAACATACCAACTGTTGACTATACCACCTTTGAAATACTCTCTCCAAAATATCTGAATTACATAGGTACATCTTCAACCTAGAATATGTAGATCAAAACTAGAACACAACTCTATCACCAAGAACACCACTACAACACACTATTTCCTCTTTTTATCAATTTTTCTCAAAAGAACTTGGATACCAAGCACCAGAGACACATAATCATCATCTTTAAAAATTCCACAACCATAGATAGAAGCTTATAAAAGTAACACTAGAGGTTGACACCAATAGCTTTACTAATGACAACATAATGCAACTAATCAAAGCATCAATTTCTCACACACTTGCAAATATTTCAATAGACATCAATGACAACATAGGCTTGTTGACATCAATGACAACACAAACTGCTCATATTTGCAATAGGTAACCCTATTTTATGAGGGTATTGTATTAAAACTATTTATTGTGATGTAATATAAGATTTTGATAGTGGTCGTGTTGTCTCTGAGTCTTTGGTTGGTGACACTCCTATGAGAATCTTTCTTTGCAAGTATATTGCAATATTTTTGATTTCTAAATAATATATTGGGAAAATTTTAGAGTGTGGAATTTTCTTTGAAAGGGTTTTCCCCACATAAATCATTGTGTTGTTGTATGCATGATATTTATATTTAATTTTCTGTAATTGTTGAAAATATCTATATGTTTTTTCATTATTCTCCTCTCAAGATTAGTGGAGGAAGTTGTTCCGCTATCTTAGCTTCCTTATAGAGGGTCCCTCGATATTGGGGATCCAACATGTGCCAAATTTACTCTCAAAGTGATTGGGGATAGGGGAGGGGAACTGTGAGGGTCCCCATGATAGGTGGCCACCATATGTAGAGGTGGGTTTGAAAATTATAGAGTGTGAAATATGATCCTTATTGTTGTTAACAACTCACTACAATGTGTAAGTTATATATATTATCTATAAGAATATTAAATTATAAACATACACACACACACACACATATATAGAATATTATTATAAACATATATGTAAATATCACTTTCAAATAATATTACTTGTATATTAATACCTGTCAACAAACATGAACTATCACATTTCGAATCAATGAACAGGGAAAACAATCTATGTACCTATTAATGAATGAAATGTGAGAATTATTTTGTGCTAGATAAATATCTACGTATTCAAATTTTTTGATTAGAGGTAAAAACTGGGTTTTGAAGGGGCCTGAAACCCTTTAAAAAATAAAGAAGCCGATAAAAAAAGAAAACATCATTACGCAACAATCAACTCAATGACAACAAAAAAACATCCAAAAAGAATCCAGAAAGAAGGTAGCTAGCCAACAACACTGCATATTGTTCAAAATCTCAACAAATTCCATATCAGTAGCAACCATCTTCTACGCATTATCCACTATATCAAACACCTCTATACCAGAGGCCCCGACTTGAGCTTTCATTCTGTTTCTAGTTCTGACACCAAATTTTACCTCATCACTCAAAACACTACCTTTAACAACATCCTTCTCACCAGCACACCCCACATCCAACAACATTATCATCACTATACATAGTCTCTTTTCTCTTCTTCACAATAATCACATGGGAGATCACCTTGAAAAAATCCAAAATGCCCAAAACCTTAGAGGCATCTACACTCTTCATAAAAAAATTCCACATTTTATCAAATTTATCCTCAAGGGATAAGATTCTACCTTCCAAATTCTGTTTCAAATTAATTTTTTCCTCTACCACAATATTAGCTACAATATTAAGATACTCCATCAGATTATCAATTTGGCTTTGGACAACAGGATCCTCAGCCTTACTAGCAACGGCTCTAATTCTAACATTAATCCTATTAATCTCATGAAAGAACCACTTAAAAAGTTTAAACTGCACATTAGCACTCTCACAGGCTGAGCCCAACACATTAGACAACTCCTCCCTATCAAATTTATCAACCCGATTCCCCACATCAACATCCTTATCAAAGGAACTAACATGAACCTTATCATGAAAAATATCCTTACCTTTTCCAGCGGAGACAAGAGACTTCATCTTTCGAATGGAGCAAGAAATTTCCTCTACAACAATATTCCTTTTGAACATCCTATCCCCATCTTCTTTGCTAGTTCCCACAAAATTTCCACCATCCACAACACTTTCCTTCCACTACTTCATCCAAATTTCAGCACTCAAAGAGGCCTCACGATAGATACCTCCAGCCAGGGAAAGAGGGAAACCCTTCTCCAAGATTTGGCTAGCAGTTCTCAACATCCTTCTCTTCCGGCTCCTGTCCTCAGTCTCCTGCACATGGCTAGTCATTGGGGGAGGAGAGGAAGCTTCCCCATAAAGTTCATTTTTTTCCTTAACCCCCTTAGGATGAGAATTCACAACCACATCATCACTGCAAGTAGTATAACCCTCTTTATCATCCGACTTCCTATTCCTAGTTTTACCTAGAACAGGGGAAGAGGGTCCCTCCTCTAAAGAGGCATAGGAATCTGGGACATAGTCAACATCATCATCCCTATCAGACTCACACTCTTTGCTCAAAATAAGCCTCCTCTTCTTAGCTTTTTTACTAACCCTTTCCTCTCTCGAATCCATCTCATAACCTTCCCAGGGTTTGGTAATATTTTCCTTCGGAGACATAAGAGTTTTATGCACCTCATGCACTTTGACATGTTGATAGATCAAGATAATTAACCCCACATGCAAGATAGAGCTCTTGGGGTTTTTCATATGTTCCTTAATCCCTGTATCAAGTGACATCATTAAATAGTATGGAAAGGAAACCAATTTCTTATGTCAGAAATGGTTTAGCAAAAGGAAATGGTAATTATTAATCGCCGTATACCTTCCTTCCAAGGTGACATACCTCATAATATCTCTGGCCACATCACACCATAACACTTTCAAAGAGATCATGTGATAACCACCACTCTTCACCTTTTTCAAAACAAAAGCCTCATTCCCTTTGAAGAAAATAGACATCGCATCCTGTGAATCTTTTTTGTCTCTAAACACCCTCATACCCTGCATAGCCAAACCAATAATTTGGGCTATGAATTCTTCGTCAACCACAACATCCCTACCACCCAAATTCAGGGCTCTCTCATTCCACCCTTGAGAAACCAAATAGGTGACCTAAGGATTGTAGCCATGCAATTTCTCCATATACATAGTTAAGCCATCCTTCTCTAAAATCTCCCACACCTCCTTCCTCTGCTTAGTAGAAACATAGGACTTAGGCTCGACATGATTTCTATCCCCACCCATCACAAACAAGAGCAAAGAACACAACCAAAACCTAGTGAGACTGAGATAAACACTACCCAGAGTGAGAATAATCAGCAGAAGACTCCAGAAACTAAGGCAAAAATCACCCAGAATCTGTGCGAAGCCAACCAAAGGACATATATGCAATAATGGGTTATCACTCTGGTCCTTGTGAAAGCTGTCCCCCATTCTCATAACATTAACATCCTCATTCAAAATTTTCAACCATGTGAATAAGGACATGCATCCCTCAAAGCCAACTAAGATCGACATACGATTATCATTCAATATTAATAATAGCCGTTGCTTTAAAAGGAATAGGGTCATTTAAATCCCACTCCTTTTTTCCTCTAACACCAAAGTTAGCGAATAAATCCGCTAACATATTTACCTCTCTCCATATATGAGAGATATAAAAATTATCCAAGGAATTGATAGTTTCAATAGAGTCCATGACCAAGGCCTCAATAGTCCAAGATGGAGGTGAGGCATTCTTCAAATTGTTTATAATATTCAGAGAGTCACCTTCCACCCAGACCTTCCTATACCCTTTTCATTGAGCCAATTTGAGTCCATGATAGACTGCATCTGCCTCCTCATAGTGATGCGTATTCAAATGTTTTGAAGGGTTAAGATGCAATTTTTTTAGCAAAATATATTTTAAAAGGTAATTATTGATGATACTATTGGCGGAGGAGGTTTGAGTCATTTTTTTAGCCTTCATGTTGTTCGAAAAAGACAAGTACTTTTTTAAATAATAAAATATTGTTGTTTAGCTATACTATGCAGTATCTAGTGATTTTCAAGTAATAAAATATTGGAGGTTTAAATGTTTTTTGTACTGGTAGAGGGTTGTTTGGTACGTTTAGTAGTACTATTTAAGGACATATAATAATAATGAGACATTAATGTAAAATGATTAAAAACCAAATTTATAGGTGTATGTTTCAATGAATTAGAAGTTAAATTTTTTGAGGGTTAAACGATATATGTTTGATTTCAAATGTGAAGATGCAAGGTTTTTAAGTTAGGATTTTATTATTATTATATTATATATTAGAAAATTCTAAATATTATCATCATTAGTAATGATTTTATATTTTTTTGATAGAGGCGAGTTTAATGATGTAATGCCCCGCCACGCAACCCTAGAGGAAGTTTCAATTCACTAAACAAGCGTACTAATTTTTTTTTTAAAAGAAGTGAATTAAACCCACATGTTCAACTAAAAAGACAACATCCCCTAGGGTTAGATAACTGAGATTACTTAAAACCCCAATAACATACATCAACAAGAATACATTGAAAGTAAATAACACAAGTAATAACATTCAACATCATAGAAAGAAACGAGATATGATAAAGCATTCATTTACATAAATCAATTACAATGGATCTATTACAATCCTCATTCCTGGAATGAGTACAAATACATAAGTCTAATTATTACAAGGTCCACCTCATACACAAGAGGGGTAAAACAATATCATTACATTATGAGATACAAAATACAAGAATCCAAAAGTAAGACAAGAGAGATGTCCATCAAGAAGTCTCGCCACCAAGTACTGAAGATCAAGGGGACCCAACGGTTATGGTGCATGTTCCACCCAACCATGTGGTACCCGAAGGACCACCCCCCATGCTAGGAGATAGTAACCAAGTAACATGGATGAGAAACCTACCACCTCAAACCAAAGGCAGACTCATACTGATACAAACTAACTCAACCACACATATGCACAATAAAGTCAAAACTCTAATCATGGTTACATTGCTTCCAGACATAATATAATCAAGTGTGCTAAAGAAAACATACGCACAACAAAACACGGTGTTATCCTAGACAGAGTGTCATCGCAAGGTTTGTCATGAGATATCCTCTGGGCATTCTTCATAGGCTCCGAAAATCCTGGTGACCTCAACCGAATCTCGGCACTCATACTAACTCAAGCAGAATCAACTACCTCTCATAGGGACGAGATAGTGATCTTGCCATTCCAGGCCTTCTCACCCACCCCAAGTCTAAACAAACCCTTGTGCCTGTGAGTGAGGTTAACTTATCTTGGTTATTGTGAACTACATCCTAATATGCTAAGTATATTTACTTTAGTTTTCAGTTGTTAAAATCACTTTTGAAGGTTTCCCGGTTTACCTCTTTGGGCTCCAGCACCTAACAAAAGCCACTCTTCTAATTGGATAACACACTACAAACTAACTCCAAGGGTTACTCAAGTGCTACAGAATTGAACCAATAAACTCTCTCCAATCCTAGGAGGCAACACAAAGAAATCCACTCCAATACTAGGAGGACACAAGATAATTGTAACACTACCCAAGGGAAATCAAAGCAATCTTTCAACAAGGGAATGACCCACGTTTAACTGGAAGACTTCACAACCCAACTTCTCAACAATCTTTCACAATTTATCCATTAAAAGATACATCGATGAGCTCATGCATTGGAAATGAAAATACTACTTTTGGTTATTCTAAAACCATGTTCCTAATCTAATGCTCTTCGCAGCAAAGTAAAATAATTCATTCAAGGCTTTACATCAACCAATCAATATTTTATTAAATACGTAATCACTACATTTAAATCAAATCTTGAGCAATAATGAATTCGACTATAGTTAAATGTCTAAGTTGTTGAATACTCTCATGTTTAATAAGGTATAAAATACACACATTTTCAAAGAAAAACACCTCATAATAATATGCACTATTAAAATCAATATTTCATCTTGATCCAATAAATCGATTATACAAGAATAATCTTTAATTAAAATTACAAAAACAATTTATAGAATATTTAATTACATACTATATATATATATATATTAAATATTATATATATTCATATATAATATAAAACACATATGATATATATATATATAAATTAAATATTATATAAATAAAATAAACCAAATTGAAAATAAAATAAAATTTAAAAAGAATTAATTAAACAAAAATCAAATAAAAAAAACAATAAAATAAAATTTAAAAACGAAATTTAAAATAAATATAAAAATTTAAAGAAAGCAAAGTACGCGGGTACAAACGGTACCTCGTCCGACGGACGGTACCGCCGGTACCCGCGGACTGTCCGAAGACTGTCGATGCCTGCGCCGACTGTACTCTATGTACAGCGGCCGACAACAGTGAATGGAGGGGGCCGCAGTCCTCATTGGACAGTGCGTCCCCCGTACGAGTGGCGCACTGCCCAGTGGGTACTGCGTACCCACTGTGCATTAAATAAAAAAGAGGTGGGGGCCGAACCCCCCCACATACATCACAAATTTTATTAACAAAAAAAATTTCCACATAGAATAAATTCGTATGCAGGGTACGATTTGTCTCAGGTCCGTACACGACCAACACAATAATATAACACAGTAAAAATAAAAGGGTTTATATATATGATAATGTAAATTATATATATCATATTCATAATATGGTATATGTAATGTATATTATCATATATATAAATTTTTTTCCAGAATTTCTTCAACTACTGAAATCGAAGAAAAAAAGTTAACAACCAGAAACTAAATTTTGCAACATTGAAACCTTTCAAAACAAAGATTAAATTCAGAATAAAAAATGAAACCATTCCCCTTTCTTTGTGTTTTCAGAAATTCTAAACACAAGAAGATTGATACAATGATCTAGGGTTTTTTTCACAATTTGTTTTTCAAAAAGGGTTTGTATTTTAAAAAACAAATAAATCTGAATAACAACTATTGAAGTTTAACCTAGGGTTTCAAGAAAAATCCCCCATTTACAAATCTCTTAACATTTAAACAAAATAGATTAAACTAGGAATAATAAAATAAAGAAATAAAAGAAAACCTGGTTATTTGCAGCCACCAAATTTCTTGATGCAGAATTTCCTTTGAACTCTTCACAATTTCTTTTCCACCATGCAAAGAATTTCCAGCAAGCTTTTATCCAATAGCTCCACCTTCTTCACAAAATCTTTTCTCTCCTTTCAATTTAATTCCTCAACCAGAAAATAATTCCCTAAACTTTCATCAAAATTTCTCCAACAAATTTCATGCCTCTCAAAAAAATGAAGGAAGAAGAATCCCCAAATTTTTCTGCCCTAAACTTATAAAACAACATTTTCTCAAAATTTCCAAAATAACCTAATGTAACCCTAATTCACTTTCAAATGCAAAAGATGAATTTACAAGATAATTTCATTTTCTCTTCTATTTGAAAAGGCCCTAATTTGACTTTAAAGTAAAATTTCAATTTCTCAAATACCCTTTTTGATTTAATTTAATATAACAATCAAATACACTTACTTACTTATTATTAAATTATCTAATAACTAAGTTCAATCACTTGAGATTTAAATTTAATTAAATAAACAATTTAACTTTAATTAACTTACTTACAATTATTTATTAATTAAATTTAATCCCTTGAGATTTAAATCTAATTAAATAAATATTTTAACTAAACTAACACACTTCCAATTATTTAATAATTAAATTCACTCTCTTGAGATTTAAATTTAATAAATTAAATAATTCAACTTTAATACACCTACTTACAATTATTTAATAATTAAATTTAATCCCTTGAGATTTAAATTTAATTAAATAAATAATTTAAGTTTAATTTCAATAATCATTTTAAATATAACCAATGAGCATAACATTAAAATAATATAAAATAAACATTTCTTCCAGCCAATGCAATTTTCAAAAGAACTATTTAAAGGTTCAACACATTTCAAAACATCCAATAAGATACAACATGAATCAATCATTAGAACTGATGACACACTAAGGCTAGGGTGTAGACCTGACACATGTTACCAAGCTACTATCTCCCATTCAACTTAACCGTTGGATCGACACGCTCAAACCTGTGGAACCAGGTGGAGTCGATGTCATGTACCTGCAACCTGTAATCAAATAATCAACATGATATATGCAGTAGATAATTCACACCGTGAAGAAGAAATCTCGGATTCGCAGGGCGCTCGCAAGCGAGTGATGCGAACCCGTCTCCTTCACCAATACACTCATCAAGGACTGACACTAACGTCATAACAATATTCTCATAAATAATCACATGATAATTCTACTGCCATCATTAATTCATCAAAGCATGTAAAATAAAATCAGATAATCACATCACATAGTAATAGTTGTCGCTCAAGAGTAGCGATCAAAACATCATAATAAAAACGTGTCCAGTATCAAAGTAGCTGCAATCCAAGCAAAGCATAAAACAACATGAAACGAGAGGCAAAACGGAGGGGTATTACAAATGAAGATGCTAGAATTTGGCCTAGCCAGCACTAGGTGAGATCACAAAAGAGGGATCTCATCCCCATAGATATGGAATTAGAACTATTTTATTTAGCCATATTCATGTTGTACTAATCAAGTTTTCTATCTACTTGTTCCTGGCACCACAACCAGGAATTAGCTCTACCTAAACTAAAATACTAAAAGACAAAAAAAATAGGCTACTTTGCCTTCCCAACTACACAAGTGCCAAACACATAAAATTGAGATGCCTACCAAAACAAACCATTTTGTGGGAAAAAATCAAGGAACCATTGCCTACTAGATGTTGACACCAGCTTTAGCATGAGGACACAACTTGCTTCTGATTTCCTCTAATTTGTGGATAAAATTTTCCATTTTATATGCACTATGTTTCCCTATTCCCCCCCAAACTTTGGCTCCCTAGAAACTAAATTGATGTGAGATTGAATTAGTATTTTATTGTAGACATACCCATTTTGACTGGTATTCCTTTTCTTTTTTCTTACCATTTTCCATTCATTACCCCCTTCCCCATCATTTGAATCATTTAGAACATGTAATGAAGCTTGAGAAAGGGAGCATTTACTTGATGTAGTGTTAAAACCCTCGTCTGCAACTCTAGAACCTTGAGATGTGGTATCATTGTCACGAACATGGGGTAGTTTCTAAACTGCTACTAGCTTTGAAGAGAGTTCAAAATTCTTCCTCTCCAACTTGCAACAAGAAATATTCTGCTTGGGGGAAGAGTCTTTCCACCAAGAGGCCACTCGATTTGGCTTGGAATTAACCATTGGGAACTTTGCATCAATGAATCTTATTTAATAGAATCTCTTGCATCTAAAAATTATCCCTTCGTAGTCCACAGATTTATTGCAACTTTGACCATTGGCCCTCAAAGTAATTTCTACTGGAAGATCCTTGAAAGTGTTCAATTCCACCAATATCCTAGCATAGGTTGTATAGATAAAGTTTCTTGAATTTTCATCCGCATGCACAAATTTACCCAAAGAATTCCCAATAACAAAGAAACATGATTTGAACTAGTAGTGTAGGGGGAGATTTGGAAGACGAACCCAAGTTGACAAAACTGTGAATGATTCAGAGGATTGTTTACATGTATTATTATATTATATTATTTATATTTATAAACTATTTATAACCATATAATATAATATTATATATTTAATATTCTATATATTCTTAAAATCTTGATTTCAGAGGTAATTACATTATATATTGTGGGATATAATAATATAATATAAATTAATAATAATAAAAAATGTTAGTTTTTAATGTTAATGCATTATATTATTATATTTATTATACCATAATGTTAAATATTTCGTTATTATTATTATATGGTGAAATTTTTTATTTTATTGTTAGCTTGCGATGTTCAAGTGGATTTTGTTATCTAATCACGGAAATGAAAAGCTTTAGTAGAATTGATCAAGTTAGAAATGCACGTGGTGGAGACAAGTGGATGCTATTTGGCTAGTTATTGTTTGATTTAAGAAAGAAGACGAATAGCCAATTATAATGTTGAAGGATATAATATTCTCGTGGAATAAATTTATTAGCTCACAAGGTCCAATGTACATGGCTAGGACAATGTTGTGGGGAGGTCATATAGTGTGATACTCTCTTTGATAGTTTTTAATTTTTAAAAATCTTATGTGATAGACTTGGGTGGATCTTGTTTTCCAATCACATAAATGAAAAGCTATAGTAGAATTGATCATGTTAGAAATACACATGGTGGAGACAAGTGGATGTTATTTGGCTAGTTATTATTATTTAATTTAAGGAAGAATATGAATAGTTAGTTATAATGTTGAAGGATATACTATAATAAATATATTTTAAACAGATTAATGATTAGAGATATTATTAATAGTGTGATAAATAAAATAATAAAGATGTATTTAGAATAATATCTCATGATTAGAATACTATATTTTGTATTATTATTGTTTATTATATTATGTAATATTTTTATATAATGTATTATTGGGTAGTTAATATTTTATATTATTATTGTATATTTAATAATATAAATTGATAGTAAAATAATATTAAAATTTATTATTATTTATTGTTATGTTGGTGAATATATGATTATATTAATAAAAAATAAATTAAATTATTAAATTATTAAATTATTATATATCATTATATGCTATTATTTATCTTAGCAAGGATAGTGGGGAATTAAAGTTTAAATGAAATTAGATTAGAACAGTAGATGAAATGATGCATGCCATTTTTTTATGTCATTATTTTTGATAAAAGGGGTAAAACGGGTTTTACAGGGACTTGAAACCACAAAGTTTACAAGATAGCAAAAGGAACACCAAAGTTCCACAAAAAAAACAGCTACCCGAGAAAACCAGCAACACCAAAACAAAAAGGACCAGGAGGGTCAGGAAAGAAGGGACAGCAGAGATAGTACACAGGAAACCCCAACAACTACTTCAGAGATCTAAGGATAGACTCTGTCTCAACCTCCATGTCCTGCATTTCTTTAACCCCCTGTTTAACGGTTTGAACCATTTTTGGAGTAAGGGGGGCTTTTCGCTTCAAGTTGGCACGGGTTCTTCTGGAGAGGAGGCAAGACATAAACAAAATTAAAAATAATATTAATTTATAATTAATAATAATAATTTTTATTTATCGTAATTATAATAATATTATATATAAATTAATAAATATTATAATAGTAATAATTAGTTATTATTACTAATTAGTATTATTAATTAATTATTATTACTAATTAATATTATTAATTAATTATCTTATTAATAATTATAGTTATGATCAATATTATTTACATTATGTTATTATAAGTTCAATATATTAGAGTGGTAGTAGTATATTATTTTAAAAATAGAAAATTATAAGTTTATAATAATTTTTTAATAATATTAATATTTACCTATGCAATAAAAATGTCATGTGTGGATGCTAAGTAAAATAAAGTAGCGAGTATGATAAAAAGTTGGGAAGAGGACTAAGCAATATTAAAAATGATGAAATGATAATGATAATGAAGAACATTTGTGACACACATTTATTTATGTTATGGTTTATATTGGTAATATATGGGATATGTATCTGAATAGTGGATCACATTTATTGTGCATAATATTTTTTAATGCTTGTAAGTAAGAAATTAGATTATATGTATTTTCTAATTATCTTGGTTGTAGAATATGTTAGATTGGGTAGGATTCAAACTTTAAGTATTGTACGGGTTTGCACATTTTCATAAATTCCTTTTCAAAAGCGAAATGTTTTTACTAGAATGTTTCTTTAATTAGAGAGAAATATATGTTAAGGGCTTTTGTGTATTGTCAAAGTCTTCTATGGAAAGAATGATGGAGAAAGATTAGTTATGTAAGGTTTTTCTTTTGAATAGTAATATGTTGTTCATTAGAGTCTGGAGAGGGGAATTTTTTTTTGTGGCTTTTTCATTGGTAACCATTTAAATGATTGAGAATATTAATCAACAAAGACATGTCTTGAGCAGATTTTAAATATTGTAAGTTGGTGCATTCAAGAAGTAATTTTTTTGTAGGTTGATTTTTTGATTAGAGAGAAAGATATGTTATTTACTTTCCACTATTATGAAAGTCTTCTATCGAAACTATACTAGAGAAAGATATGTAAAAAATTCTTTGTAAATGGTAAAATCTTAGTTATTATTGTTTCCAGAGAGGATGAATTTGTTGTTAGCTATTGATTCGCGAGTCTCTCAATTTTTTTTTTTTTTGTTATTTAGAAAAGTTAGACATTTTTTCTATTCATGTGTTGTGTTCTCTATAGTAAATTGTATCAAAGGATGTGACAAAAGTCTCTTGTGAGATGTATATAGAAAATCAGTAGTGACAAGTGATGCTGATATATATTTAATTTTTGCTGAATTGAGAGAAAATATCATAGTGAAAATAAAGTAATGTGGAGGAGTATTTTTTATAATATAGAGAGTGAAATAACAATGGATTCTTCATTTTGGTTTTCTAGATACATCTCATAAGAAACATAACAAACTGTCATATGAAATTTTGATTTGCAGCTTTCTTGTATGGTAAAACTTTGATTTTCAAATAAGTTATTATACTAACAATAGGAGCGCAAAGCGAAGAAATTAATGAAGTCAAGTTGGAACAATTGTCATCACATTTATTTATGATTTATATTGGTAACAAATGGGATCTATATCTGTATATTGGATCACATTTATTGTGTGTTGTCTGTTATTATTATTATTAATACTTCTAGCTAGGAAATTAGAGTATATTTCTTTTCTAATTAACTCATTACAGAGTATGTTAAATTCAATAGTATTGAATTTTTAAATATTGTACAGGTTGGTTCATTTACATAAATATCTTACTTTTTGATCAAAAAATCAATCTAGAAAAAAAATTTCACTTTTGGAATGCACAAGCCTTCAATATTTAAAATCCACTCAAGACATGTTTGATTAATATTCATTAACATTATTGCATTCTATTTTGTACACTATATTTTCTCAAATATATTATCTTGAATTTCATGCACTTTGGTTAGTGGCACTTTCTTTTTCCTATGTTTCTTGTGACATGTATGTCAAAAATAAGAAGCAAGAACCCATTCTCATTTCACCATCTATATTGTATGAAAATATTTATGGGTTGGCTCATCAATGGTGGCAAGCTTGAATGTTGATCTATGGGACAATTTTTTGGGGTAGCAAGGAAGCACAAGAAATATATGTTGAGCACCCAAAATACTGAGAGGGGGGTGAATCAATTTATCTTAAACCATTCAAACATTAAACATCCAATCACCAAAGCATATTCAAATGTAACAAAGAAAGAAAGAATGAAACATTAACAATACCACATAGCACATGAACACCAAGATTTTAACGTGAAAAACCCAAAATGGGAAAAACCACGATGAGGGTTAGCTCACAATATATTATAACTAGTTATAATATATTTACAAAAGTGCTCACTACAAGTGGACTCACTACCCACAGAAAAATATAGAAGAGAGATGGTGGTTCATAACCTATTTCAAACTGTTACAATTGCATCTATCATATGCATGAAATATAGTTCCAATGAAGCTCAATAAACTAATTTTACACACTTCATCTGATCCAGATCTAATACTCTTCTTTCCTCCACATTCACATCACTTCAATCTTATACTCAACATTCATAACTTAAATTGACACCGCTCTAATAATATTCACATGTAGGAGACTTGCAACATACACAAAAACACTACCCAAAACACCAAAATGATCTAACATATATATCTTCTTCTAGCATAACACTAATTAGGTCAACCTAATTAGATGTAATATTCAAAACATAACTTGTCAGCTTCAAAAATTTCATACATATCTTGCACCAAGATTCAAAACTCAAAATAACTTAAAATCGATCGGTATTGACCTATATTAGATCCCACATAAGATCACAATACTGATTTAACCTTTGCATACCTTCAAACTTGTTAGGTTGGCACGCCATAAAACTTAATAACAAGATTATGCAACATGTAGACACGTGGACCTCAAAAATCGATGCTAACTAGAATTCCTACACCAATTCCATCTATCAACATCTCCTTAAATCTACAAAGCCAAAAGATTATCCACGAAGAAGTGCAAAATTTCCCACATAAATACACTATACAAAGAATAATTGTATTTTTCCTGGCCAACTTCTATTACTCATATCTTTTGATCCAATAGACAAAAGACAACTTGGAATCAGATACATGTCTAACATCCAACAAAATAATGTTAGAAGTATAGGGTGAAACCTTCATTTATATACCGGTGTGGACCCAAAAAATAAAGCATTGCTATAGTGAATCAATAGTATTGACACTTAGTCAATTTCCCATTACAACCATCTTTACTGGACCAAACCACTTAGCAAAAATATCTTCTATGAACACTCTAAAACCTATTAGATCCAACAAAAATGATTCACATAATGATCTACATATTCGGATACAATGTTGATAGAAATGAGAACTCTATAATGCTCATGTTGTCAACAACATCATCAATGAAAAACTTATCATTCTTCCAACAATCTCACCCTTTTTCATTCATGGCAACATGCCAAAAATATCTCCAAAATTCTCCAAAACATTCTCCCTCTTTGACATCAAGGACACAGGGTGCATATACAATTGTTCTATCTTTCATTAGAACTCCCCTTGAGAAATTTAAGCATATATACAAACTGAAAGGTTTGGATTGACTCCCCCAGAGTCATGTACTAGAGAAAAAACCAAAAAATGTACTAGAAAAAATCTCTACATAGTCTGCATATATACAAATAATCTAAATAAAAATACTGAAATGCATAAAAAAGTGAGAAATATGTCAATCAAAGGAGGTTGATGCCTACAACTTGTGTACATGGTCTTTCCATGATTTCATACCTTCTTCCCAATCTTTCTTTGCTCCCATAAGAAATTTGCATTGTTTTTCAAATTCCATTAATAGCCCTTCTCCTTTTAGAGTGTTGGGTACTAGATTAATATGCTTAGCTTTGTCGACAATTAAAAGGGATTTTGAAATAAGTAAGAGTTTGGGATTGACCAAGTCCCTTATTTCTCCAATTTGTAGAATGATGTGCTCTTTCTAGTCTTGCAGTTGAAAAAATTTCTTATGCAAATCTTCAATGGTGTTCCTTGTGTCTCTAGTTAGGTCGAGTGCCAGATCATAGGCACTTGAGGCAATGTTTATTTGAGACTCAATGGAGTCCATTTACTTTCTAATGCTTTGTATGGGTTCGAGCCACTTCATTCCATATTAATATAGATCCTTTGCCTCATCAATACAACCTTATGCATCCTTCAACAATTCTGAAAGATTTTTATGTGCAAGAGCACATTTCTCAGTAATTTCCAACATTTTCTTGTCATTAATTCTCCTCACAACCTCTTTCTCTACTTAATCTTTAATTCTAGAGGAATATACCTTAAAAGAATCAATTAATAATTTTATATTTTCCATACCAGATAGTGATGTATCTATGTGTGCACTGGGCATGGTCTCTTGTAATGATTTCACCACTTCCTCCATTAGTTCTCCACTTATCTACTGCATATCAATAATTTATTTTCTTGGGGATGCATGAAATACATCTCCCAGTTGCATCTTGTGGAGGGGAGAGATCTTATCCAAATACAATTACCTTATTGCATTGACAATTGTAGCAGTTGTGATGACACAATAGGTTGGAACTTGGGCTGCATACTTAATAGATTCTTCAAGGAATCTTTGGAGGAGCCGAAGGATTCACTGAAAGGATTTGTAATTTCTATAGCCTTTCCATTTGATCTCTTTTCTTTATAATTTTTAGAGTCTATTGGTTTCTCTTCTTTGTTTGTGCATCTCTAGATGCATCCTTATCTTCATCTTAATTTTATTTCTCTCCTTCCTTCTCCATATTATAATTTTCATTATCATCATCCTTGTTTTCTTCCTCAGCAGGGATTTCTATGTTAACTAGAGGAGTAGTTTTTTCTAGTATTAAAGGAGTAGTAGTATTCTCCTTTGCAACATCTTCTCTGATCATTGCTTTCTCAACATATTTTTCTATCATGTACTCTACTTCAGAGGTATGTTGTCCTATGCAACTTCTTCATTTGCATCATTCTCATGTTGAGCATCATCTACCTACACATCTTCTTCAACAGTCAGTTCTAGAGTAGAGGTTTACTCATTCACTAGTGTCATTCCCAATTTTTGTACTATTTCTTCCACTTGTTCAATGTTGTCCTTTCTAAGTCTTTCAAGATCATTCTGATCTTTATCCATAAGAGTTTTTACCCTTTGCTTAGTTCTTAGTTACTTTCTAAATATAGTAGCTAAATTAGATTTTTCATCCTTAGAGAGAGGATCACTTATCATTTCCAATGCTTCTTCCTTTATCCTCATCCTTGCTTCTTCTTCTACAAATTCTTTCCTTCTTTCCAACATAATATTCCATAAATATTTAGGTATTTTCTTAATATTTATCATGTCTACCTCAAGGACAATAACATACTTGATGATAGCCTCAAGAATGGTTTCCTTATCCACCTCATCTACTTCTTTGTATAGGGCTATAGTTTCTTCTAACATCTCATTCTACAAAATACTATTGAATAGTACCTCTAGTTTCATAGGTAAGTGAGGTCATACTAGTTATGATTGTTTTTTTTCTCTACTTTCATACAAAGTCTTCTTTTGACTTGTTTCCTTTCCTTTCTTTTTATTTGAAGAAGCCTTCTTGGTGGATTCTTTCTTCTTTTCCCTTATATGCACTACAAATCTCTTTTTTTTCTTCCTCAATTTCTTCTTCAGCGTCAGTATCAATAATATTAAATCTTCTTCTTTTCACACTGGCTTTAGTTTGCAAAGCATCATTTCTCCTTCTTCGAACCAATTGTGGTCCTTCTTCTTCCATTTACTCTTCTTCTGCTATGTCGATACTTATATTCTTCTCTCTCATTGCCTTTTTCTTTACTCTTCTCTTTGAAGGAGCAATAGGTGGTGCAACAATGGTGCTCTTCTTATCAAATCTTACAATTTTCACAACTGGAGGGGATTTCTCCCATACTAAAGGACTAGTAGTGGTTTTCCTTTTATTTCTAGTAGAGGGCATAGTCCCAGAGGAATTCTAGATAGAGGGAGGATTGGTAGTATTCCTACCAGATCCTCATATACCCCTTGATTCTCCTTTAGCTTTTTCTCTTAAATGTTGCATTTTTTTCCTTTGATACACCCATTTCCTCTACAATCTCTTCAACCATCTTTCTAACCTTCTTCTAAATTATTGGTTTCTTCTGCTCCATGTGTACCTCTATGGTTTTATTTGCAGGTGTTCCATACCTTTATTTTGATGTATCCTTAGGAATTTTCAGCAAAACATCAACTAAACCAACAACGTCTTCCTCAGTTCATATCCCAATTCAAGGATCCACACAAATTTTGGTTCAATTGCTTCCATGATGCATTGGTCTGTTGACACCAAAAATGTGATTTCATTGTCATATCTTTTTACCAAATTCCTCAAGATTTTATCTCTGGCCTACATCTTCTTCTAGAAAATTGAAAAGAAGGTTGTAAGATCCTCATTATGAGAATTTATGTCACCAAGAATCCTCATGAAGTCTGCAATCTGATGTGCTACTAGTTTTCCTTTCAACCAAGTTATACTTTTTGTTCTGAGAAGCTCATTTAAGAAGTAAAATAATAAACATACAACCAAAGTACCATATTTAAATGTATATTTATTCTCTTTGGTTTGATTCAAATTTTCCATCAATTATTGTCTTAACAACTCACAAAGATGATATTCTGCACAGTTTTCAACCTTATTATAAGCCACATTAATTACGGTGGTAGAAACTGCATTTTCCTTGTTTGTAAAATAGATATTGTAACCAATTACCATTGTGATATACCTCATAGATGGGTTTCTAATTGTGTTAATAGTTAGAGCTCTCTTGTCATAGGTTGCACCTGTAAGTTCCATAACTACTTAATTCTTGATAGATTTCAACATGGGAATAGGTTCAATGGAGATAAGACATGTAGCATCTCTTCTTACATCCTTTGTTATCATACCAGACATGTCATTCCAAATAAATTTATCATGAATTCTGATAAGTGCCATTCTAACCCACTTATCCTCATGGTAGAAATTTAATAACCATTGTCATACATCTAGTTTATTCTCAATTAGGTTTTTGTATTCAAGTTTTAGGGAAAAGTCATCTCTAGTTAACTCACATTTCCATGAATATCCTAGCTTACTATGATCATCCATTTTCCCATGAATATAGATCATAATATGCTTAGTTGGTAAAAACCTATAAGGAATATGAGAAAATGCACCCAACAAGTCATCTTTTATGGATTTCATAGGATATTTCTTAAATTTAGGTTGTGGTTTCTCTATTACTTCAATAACCCTTGGTGTAGCCATTATAAAATAGATTCAAAATACTTTCCAACACATATTTCTATTGACTAGGGTAAATAAGATTTGTAAATACGTTTTGTTTCACTTACTGAACTAGGGTTTCGATGCACTGAATCTCAAATTGACTTGATCACCTTTTTTGCTTCTCTGCTCCTTCTTGAATGCTTTTGTGAAATGAATTTTCCTTAGTGAAATCACTTATAATCCTTCAATCTAACCTAATTTTATATGAAATACTTCAAACAATAAAGCTATCAATCCTTCATCTGTATGCATAGTCAATCAGCTTCTGAAACTCCACAAACTTCTGCATCATCATATTTTCTTCCACAATTTTCACCAATAGATCAAGCATGTTGATAATCATCATATATATTCATGCTGAGGCATCAACACCTCTTCTATGGTAGGGGAAATAATATGTTCATTAGAGAAACCCCTAAGCGATAGTTCTTGACTTAGTTTTGAGAGGAAACATTTGCACCGAAGGATGGTACAAATTCTTCCTTGACTTTGGTTTCTTCCTTCTTTCTCCAAATATTTTCCATTTCTTTCTTTATTTCTACCAGATCAACTCTTTTTACTGGTTCATTCCTCTTTATTGAATTATCCTTTCTCATATTTTTACTTCTTCAAAACTTGGATATGTGTCCAAGCCTATTGCAATTGTAGCATACAACATTATTTTGAATAGTGTTCCTTTCATTCATTCTGGATTTGCATTTATTAGCTTTGTGTCCAAATCCATTGCATGTATAACACTAACCATTGAAATATTGAATCATTCTATCATTTTTATAGCCATTCATCATTTGACTTATGCATTCACTAGCTCTATGACCAAATATTGACCAAAAAAGGAAGGAGCATGTTGATTCATTCTGCTTCTAAATTTCATTTCTTTATGTCCAAATTTATTGAAAGAATAAAAAGAACCATTAAAAGATGGGTACCTTTGTGAATTTGGTTATCTGATCGATGGTATTCTAGGTTCATTCCTTTGATTATATATTTTCTTGCAATTATTATTCTTATCTTCAATCTTCTTTTCAGTGTTTGATGTTTGATCTGATTTTGAGCTTTCTCCTATCTCAAATCCTAATCCAAATTTGTGTTTAGAGCATTTTTGATTTGAAATCATCTCATCATGATTTGTAGCACTCATTTTGAATTTATCTTCATGACTCCTTGTTTTCTCTAGATCTGATCTCATACCACTTCTTGTTCAAGCCTTGTACATTCCTCTGATTTTATTTTCACCATTGCATTCAAACATTCTTCAATTATTTTCTTTTCTTCAACTTGCACTTTTAAAATAGTGATGGATTCATTTTCTTGCTTCAATTTCTCACTAAATTCCTTTATACCTTTCTCTAAACTT
Source organism: Sequoiadendron giganteum (assembly GCA_007115665.2). Classification (NCBI taxonomy): domain Eukaryota; kingdom Viridiplantae; phylum Streptophyta; class Pinopsida; order Cupressales; family Cupressaceae; genus Sequoiadendron; species Sequoiadendron giganteum. The sequence goes on from CM021107.1 coordinate 137,398,808, forward strand.
CTTGATTTTCTCTCTCAATTTTTTGATGCATTTATTTTCTTCTTTGATATTTTATTTCAGGTATCTATTTTCATCTTTAGTCTTTTCAAGATCTTCAAGGGAAACTTTGAGTTCTCCATCTTTGTCAAGCATGTAATCTTCTTCTATGATTCCAACATTAGGAATATCTTTTGAAGGAGTAGGAAATTTTCTATCAGCCATATGTTCAACCTCCAAGACATTCCCCAAGTAGTTAAGCTCCTTCCAAGGAACCAAGCTCTGATATCAATTGTTGAACACCCAAAATACTAAGAGGGGGGTGAATCAATATTCTCTTAAACCATTCAAACACTAAGCATCTGATCAAAAAATCATATTCAACTGTAATAAAGAAAGAAATCATGAAACATTAACAATACTACATAACACATGAATACCAAGATGTTTATGTGAAAAACCCAAAATGGGAAAACCACGGTGAGGGTTAGCTCACAATATATTATGACTAGTTATAGTATATTTACATAAGTGCTCACTATAGGTGGACTCATTGCCCATAGAAAAAGATAGAAGAGAGAGGGTGGATCACAACCTATTTTGAACTGTTACAATTGCATCTATCATATGCATGAAATACAACTCCAATGAAGCTCAATAAACTGATTTTACACACTTCATCTTATCCAGATCTATTAATTTGATTTCCTTTGCATTCACATCACTTCAATCTTCTACTCAAAATTCACAACTTAAACTCACACCAATCTGATAATATACGCATGTAGGACACTTGCAACATACACAACACTATCCAAAACACCAAAAAGATCTAACATATATATCCGCTTCTAGCATAACATCAATTAGGTAAGGTTAATTAAATGTCATATTCAAAACATAACTTGTCGTATTCACAATTTTTATACATATCTTGCACCAATATTCAAAACTCAAAATAACTTAAAATCAGTCAGCATGTACCTATATTAGATCCCACATAAGATCGCAATACTTATTTAAACTTGTTAGGTCGACACGATATAAGACATAATAACATAATTCTTCAACCGTGTATCTACATGTGGACATATGGACCTCTAAAATCAATGCTAACTAGAATTCCTACACCAATGCCATTTGCCAACATCTCCTTAAATCCACAAAGCCAAAAACTTATCCATGGAGAAGTGTGGACTCTCCCACACAAACACACTATACAAAGAATAACTATAATCTTCCAGACCAACTTTTGTTACTCATATCTTTCGATCCAATAGCTAAAACAAGATGAAAAATTGGAATTAGATACCTCTAACATCTAGAAAAATAATGTTAGAAGCATAGAGTGAAACCTTCATTTGCAGACCGGTGTGGACCAAAAAATTGAAACACCATTACACTAAATCAATACTATTGACACTTAGCCGATTTCCCATTACAACCATCTTAACCGAACCAAACCACTTAGCAAAAATGTCTTCTACGAACACTCCAAAACTTGTTAGAGCCAACCAAAATTATTCACATCATCATCTACATATATGGATATAATGTTGACATCAATGATAATACTCTAATGTCGTGTTGCCAATAACATCATCAATGACAAAATTCTCATTCTTCCAACAATATATTAGAAGAAATAATATATTATTGAATATTAGTTAATAATAGTAAAATATTTTGTTGCTGAAAATATGATCTAATTGTAATATTGAGACATTTATAACTCTCGTGGTATCTGTTTCTTAGCTCGCAAGTTTCAATGTAAAGTACAAGTTTGTGAGGATGTGAGCAAGTAAAGTTAATAAAAGATTAGAATCTAGGGTTTTGAAATCTTTTGGCATATAGGTAGCTAGATTTTGTCATCCAATTACGAAAAGGAAAATCTATAGCATAATTGATCATTTTTGAAAGACACGTCATGAAGACAAGTGGATGTTTGGTGAATTTTCTCATCAAATCTCGAAAAAAATTTATACTTAATTAAAAATATTTTGTAGATGTAGCTAACATGCTCTTGCATAAAAAATAATTTTTCTTTCATCATAAAAATATGGAGTCAAATACAAGTGAGATCAATAGAAAAGTGGATGTGAAGGATCTTGAGTAACTATGAAATTATGGCTTTATCTCCACATAGAAAATTATGATCAGAAAGACACAACAATTGTAAATAAGAGGTTTGAAACAATATGAAGTATTATACTCTTTATTGAATTAAAATAGAGAAAATGGATAATGAACTGTTAAAGATCTTCAAATTTATTGTTAGTACTCTTTCTTTGTTAATATTTTTTAAATTCTGCATTAGATATAATCTTTTGAGAATCATACAAAGTCAAAAAATCACTCACAATGGTTTTAAGATATTTCAATTCTAAATAATTTTTTCATAGTGAATAGTGAAATCCATTATATTCTTATTTTTCAATTTGAATCAATAATAATTACACATTTAATCAATTAGGACACTATATTTACTCATATTTTTATATTATATAATATTTATATAATATATTGTTAGACAATTAATATCATATATTATTAGTATGTATTTCATAGTAAATGTTGGTTATTAATATTTATATTATCAAAAATATTTTTTACTAATATAATATATTTTATTTTGTAGTATGTTGAAATTAATATTAACATATTATATTGAAAATGCTAGTTATTAATGTGTTATTATATTATATTGTTTTCTATGCTATTATTAATTATTCTTATATTTTTATAAGCTATTATTAATTATATTATTCATGTTATGTCACGAGTTTCAATGTATATTGGTAGAGTGATCTTGTAGGGTAGCAGAGAAATAAAGTTTAAATAAAGTTCAATATTTTATAGTGTTTTAAAAGATGAACCATATAGGTAGTAGGATTTTGTCATCCAATGGAAAAAAGGATAAGCTTTAGCATAACTGCGCATATTGGAAATACTCGACATGGAGACAAATGGATATTTTTGATTGATAATTTATTCATACACAAATTACATATTTATGGCTACAAATAAATTAACAACCATTTATAATTATGTTAATTAACTAACTAAATCTGTTTGACAACAAATTAAACTAATAACAAAAAACTAGAGACCTCATTCTATAATAATAGTTCATTGCTACACTTGTTTATGTTGCATATATTGCAACACCCCCTCTTAATGATACAACACTAAATTGATTGAATAGAAAATAATAAGAAATATATTTTTTAGATAGTTCTTGCACTAGTAGGACATTTTCAAGCTGCTCCCAAACTATAGGTATAGTCACTTAACTATCATCCAAGTTCCCAAAACCATTGGACATCCTTCACTATCTTCAAAGTATTGGCCTCTTCAAAATAGAACTCATGACTCATCTTCAATGGGGTTATCATCACTACCATCTGGCGGTTCTTCAACAATAGCTGAAATTCTCTCAACTCTTATGGTTGCAGGAAGATACACAACAATAAACTTCTTTTTAACAAGGTTTGGAAAAATCTAGGTCATCTTTTCCATACTTCTGCTACTCTTTGAGTTCTTAAAAAAATTGATGCACACTTTTGAGGATCAAGTCATCATCTCCTTTCATAATCCTCCACAACACACAACATAAAAATTGACATAGACTCACAACAAGAAGACTTTCCACTAGCTTTGATACCATAATAGAAAAATATAACAACAACAAAAATATAAAATGTAAATACAAATAAAATCATACCAAAAATAATTTATGATCGATAATTTATTCATAAAAAAATTACTAATGGAAACAAACTAGACACCTCATTCTACACTAATAGTAACACAACAAAAGCAACACAGAAACTAGAGACAAATGCAGATACAAATATTCTTATTATCATAAATATCGGTTACATATAGTTGGCCACATCTAGGCTTATAGATTCGGCTCCCAGGCCTGATACCACATGCTTAAAATAAAGTTCTCATACATGCGAGCGGAAATCTTACAAATCAAATTCTATATAAATCTTATTCTACTCGATCTTGATTTGCTGCTATCCTAATGATCCATTACAAGATTTATATCATATCTATGGGTCAAGAAACATCCTTGTCAGCCAAAGATCATTACAATCTCCAATGAAGGAAATGTAGCATGTGCAAGAACATGTAGGCCTCAAATCATAATTTCTTCCACGGTAGATGCGCATGATGAAGTGTGGAACTAAAATCAAGGTTGGGGACACTCCATGAAACAATCCAAAATACACCATGAGGATCCGCAAGTTATGGGAGGGATCCACGATCGATCAAACTAGCCGTTAGGTTTTGAAATTATTTCGGGGCTAGTTCCAAAAACTGTCACTCAATCCAGAAGTGATAACTTTCTAGAAAAAGATCCAATCGAGCAGAAAACTTGGAATAAGGAAATTGAACATGTCCACGATGAAACCTTAGATACGCAATATCTGGTGAGCAAACACGAAGAAATAATAGATCTACCAACTTGAACTTGAACAAGAACAAAAAAAGAACAAATCTGAATGAAAATACTTTTGGTTGATGCAAGATTGCCAAGAACCAAGGATGCTCCTGCATCAGACATCCAGAGTTAATGAAAAGTGACTCCCTCATTTTTCTGCGGCCAAAGGAAAACCAATACAATCTACCTCGGCCTGAGAAATCCAAGAAGAATCCTCCACTGGTCTACCTTTCCACTTCACCAGATATTCTTTGTATTGTCTTCCACGAGTCTTTCTCCCATCTCTAACATCCAAAATCTCTTTTATACCATTTGATTGTTGTTTAGGAAGTTGTTCTTCTAGTTTTTCTTTACTGTCTTCACCGAATTCTGGTTCATGGTATTGATGTAGATCTTCAATGTTGAATATAGGTGATATACCCATGTCATCTGGTAACTCTACTTCATATGCATTTCTTGAATCAAACTTCTTCAAAATCTTATAGGGTCCATACTTCCTCATCTTGAGCTTATTGTATGTGCCGAATGGGAATATTTCATTCCTCAAATACACCATCACTTCATCTCCAACTTCAAACTCCTTATGTCTTCTCTTTTCATATGCTCGCTCCTTATATTTTTGGTTCATATCTTCGAAATGGTGCTTCACTTGAGTATGCACTTTCTTCATATGTTCTACAAATTCCTCTTCTTCTGCACTCCTTTTAGATTCTTTACTGATGTCTCACAATTTTGGTATACATCTAGGATGAACTCCAGTAACAATCTCAAAAGGTGTCTTTCCTGTACTCCTATTCACTAAATTATTGTAGGAAAACTCTGCTTGTGCAAGGGATAAATCCCAACTTCTGGTCTTCTCTCCAACCAAACATCTCAACAAATTTCCCAAACTCCCATTCATTACTTCTATCTGTCCATCAATCTGTAGGTGAAAAGTAGAACTAAACTTCAAATCTGTCTTCAAATTCTTCCAAAGTGTCCTCCAAAAGTAACCAACAAACTTTGTATCCTTGTCTGAAACAATACTCCTAGGTAATCCATGCAATCTGACCACTTATCTGAAAAAAAAATCTACTACATGTACTGCATCTATTGTCTTCTTACAAGGTATGAAATGTTCCATCTTGGAAATTTTTTCTACCACCACAATATAGAATCATTACCCTTTTGTGTCTTTGACAAACCAAGTATGAAATCCATGTTGATATCTTCCCAAGGTCTTTTTGGAACTGTCAAAGGTTTGTATAATCCAACATTTTGACTACTTCCTTTTGCAACTTGACAAACTCTGCAACTCTACACAAATTTCCTAACATCCTTATGAATTTGGGGCCAAAAGTAATTCTCACTTACCAATGCTATTGTCTTATCAACTCCAAAGTGTCCTGCCAATCCTCCACTATGCTTCTCCTTCACCAAGTTATCCCTCATTGGGGTATACACAACTGATTTCCTCTGAAAAACATATCTTCCTAAATGAAATAATCCGACCACTAACTTCTATCCTCCAAAATTGGTTCTTTACATGCTCTCCAAGGTTCTACAAAATCTGGGTCTTCCTCATACAAGTTCTTAAATTCATCAAATCCTAATACCTCCATTCTCATATGTGTCAATAGATTCATTCTCCTACTCAAAGCATCAACAAATCTATTTGAGTTTCCACTCCTATGCTTCAAAACAAAAGTATAAATATGCAAGAATTCCACCCATCTCATGCATTTCTGATTTAACTCACCTTGAATGTCAAGTATTGCAAAGCCTAATGATCGGTATACAACAAAAAATCCTTAGACAATAAGTAATGTCTCCACTTCTTCAAGGATTGAACTATGGCATAAAACTTCTAATCATACACTGAATATGTTTTCCTTGCATCATTTAACTTCTCACTGAAATAAGCTACTGGTCTTCCTTCTTGACTTAACACTGCTCGAATTGCATTTCCACATGCATCTTAGTCTACCTAAAATACCTTACTAAAGTATGGTAAAGCCAACATAGGCTGCTTAGTCACCTTCTGTTTTAACAACTCAAAACTTCTATTTGCTCTAGATGTCCATCTAAAATCCTTCCTATCTCCTCTCATTGTTTCTGTCATAGGATTGCAAATAGAACTGAAATTCTATTGAACTTTCAGTAGAAACTAGCCAATCCATGAAATGATCTTACCTCTCCAATTATTTCATGTGTTGGCCATTCAATACTTTCTCTTACCTTCTCAGGATCCATTTTCAATCCATTCACATATATCACAAATCCAAGATATACCAATTCTTCCTTCATAAAACTACACTTCTTGATGTTTATCAACAACTGCTCTTCTCTCAACCTCTGCAAAACTTGTCTTATATGCAACAAATGTTCTTCTCCAGTCTTACTGAAAACCAAGATTCCATCCAAATAGACAATTACAAACTTACCCAAGAATTTATTCAATACTTCATTCATCAACCTCATGAAAGTACTTAGTGCATTTGTTACTCCAAAAGGCATCGCCAAACACTCATACAATCCTTCATTTGTCTTGAATGCTTTCTTCCACTCATCCCCTTCTTTGATTATGATATGATGATATCCACTCTTCAAATCTATCTTTGTAAAGTATTTAGCTCCAATCAAACTATCCATAATATCATCCATCTGGGGAAAATGAAATATATACTTCACTGTGATTTTGTTTATGGCTCTAGATTTTGTACACATCCTCCATTCTCCATCCTTCTTAGGTGCTAGCACTGCAAGTATTGCACAAGGGTTTAAGCTTTCTCTGATAAAATTTTTTCTCAACAACTCTTACACTTGTTTGTTCAATTCTTCATTCTCTACTGGTGTCATCCGATTGCTTTATTAGGAAAACTAGCTCCAAGAATTAGATCCATGCAATGACTAATACTCCTTATAGGTGGCAATACATCAGGTACATTATCTAAAATGATAGCTTCATATTATGTCAGTAATTCCTTTATCTCCTCAGGTTGTCCTTCTACATGCTTCAAGTCTTCCACCTTATTAGGCACCAAGGAATAACAAATGTTCTCATGTCTCAGTCCATCCATAAATCTTCTTCCATCAACCAAAAAAATTCTAGCAGTTGTACAAACCTCAACTTTAGGAACATCCTTAAATGGTAACAAAGTCTGTTTCATCTCATTTGCAACCATAATGTATATGTTCTTATTTCCATCATGAGTAACTTGTCTATCATACTACCACGGTGTTCCCAAAAAAATATGGCATACATCCATAGACATGATATCACACAAAACGTCATCATGATAATTTCCTATCTTCAATTTCACCAGACATTGTTCACTTACCAACATCTTTTTCTCATCTTGGATCCAAGATATCTGATAGGGCTTTAGGTGTTTCAATATTTCCAACTTCAATTTGGTCACCATTTCTTTAGAAGTCAGGTTCTCTGAGCTTCCACTATCAATGATTACTTTACAATATTTACCAGCTACCTTGCATCTGGCCCGAAACAAATTATTTCTTTGCAATGGTTCCTTCTCCAATTCACTTTGACACAATACTCTCCCATTCACCAACACTAATCCTTCTTCCGGTTGATTAGGTGATCCAACATGATTATCCTCAATAAAGGCTATTCTTCTATTGTTCTTAGTCTTTCTGCTTGTCTCTCCCTATTTTCATTCAAAGGCTCTATGTCCTTCTCCAACACATTTGAAACAAGTTCCCCTGAATACTCTTTTCTCCTGTCCTCTATCATCTTTTCTATATCCTTCATTTTGGTAACCACCATATCCTCCTCTTCGGTAGGAGTTTCCATCATCTCTTTGGTATGAATTATCATTCTTATTGACCTCCTTATCCATGTTCTGATCTAGAAAAGATCCCCTTCCTCCTCTAGTAAAAATTATTCCTCTATGAAATATTCCACCTCTTCCTCTCTATCTCTGCTCATGTCTGTTTTTTAGCTCCTCTTCTACTTTAATGGAACATTGATAAGCTTCTTCCACACTCAACAAATTAATCAAACTGATCTCATCTTGTATAGATGACCTAATATTTTTTACATATCTATCTACTTGCTCAATCTCATCCTCTGAATGTCCAGATTTGATGTTCAACTTATGGAACTCCTTAGTATACTCTGTCACACTTGATTCCTTCTGTTTCAGATTTTGCAACTTATTGAACAAACTGATCTGATAGTCAACAAGCATGAATTTTATCTTCAACTTATTCACCATTTGATCCCATGGTATTATCTTCATCTTCCATTTTCTTTTCCTATCTATTTGCAAATGTTCCCACCAAAGGGATGCATGTCCTCTCAACTTTGTACAAGGAAATTTCACCTTCTTATCTTCTGGGGTATGTTCAAAATCAAAGTACTTTTCCATCTCTATTATCCAATCTAGCAATTCATCTGAATCCAACTTACCATTATAATCTGATGGATTGAAATGTGGTTTAATGTTTACTCTGGTTAGGACTCTTATGAACCTTTCTTCTCACCGATCAAGGCCATGTTTCTCTTCTCTTGCAACTTCTCCCTATTCTTCTACTTCTTCATTACTCACATCATCAACTGGTTGACCTCTCCTTTGGGCTATTTCAACTTCTTCCAATCTAGCATCAATTCCTCTCAACTTCTACATCACAAATAGGTCTAAATTTCCATGTGTTCCATTTCCTCTACCATTTCTACTTCCCACCATCTTTACACAAGTCTTCTGCAGCTGTAGGTCGGATCCTCAATCCACCACCCCACAACAATCTTCAACAAGACTGCACAAACTCTGACGATCTCACTCTAATACCAATCTAGTGCAGTTATGGTAGGAGGGTCCTCAAAGAGAACAATCTAGGCTGTGCAACTAGAATAACACAACAAAAGCAACACATAAACTAGAGACAAATGCAGATAAAAATATTCTTATTATCAGAAATATTCATTACATATAGCCGGCCACATCAGAGCTCATAGATTCGGCTCCCAAGCCTGATACCGCATGCTTAAAATAAAGTGCTCGTACATGCAAGCAAAAAAATTAAAAATCAAATTTATATACATCTTATTCTACTTGATCTTGATTCTTCGCTATCCTAATGATCCATTACAAGATTTATATCATATCCGTGGGTCAAGAAACATCTGTGTCAACCAAAGATCATTACAATCTCCAATGAAGGAAACATAGTGTGTGCAAGAACAGGTTGGCCTCAAATCTGAATTTCTTCCATGGTAGATGCACATGATGAAGTGTGGACCTAAAATAAAGGTCGGGGACACTCCATGGAACAATACGAAACACATCGTGAGGATCCACAAGTTACGAGAGGGATCCGTGATCTATCAAACTAGCCATTAGTTTTGAAATTATTTTGGGGCTAGTTCCAAAAATAGTCACTCAATCCAAAAGTGATAACTTGCTGAAAAAAGATCTAATCAAGCTGAAAACTTGGAATAAGGCAATTGAACATGTCCATGATGAAACCTTAGATACATGAGATATGGTGAGATAACATGAAGAAATACCAGATCTACCAACTTGAACAAGAAAAATAACAAAACTAAATGAAAATATTTTTGGTTGATGCAAGATTTCCAAGAACCAAGGATGCTCCTACATCACAAAGATATGTGAATTCAAAGTATGCATTGATGTGATGAAAATTTTCTTACAATATTTTTATCTTAGGAATAGATAACATTGGCAAGATCAAGTGTCATAAATCAAAACTTGTTCACAAAATAAAAGCAGAATGATACAAATTCTTGTAGTCAAACGATTACACAAGTTTTGGCCAATATCGAATATGTCCATGCCTACTCAATATACTACTCTAACCATGAGTTGTAGTCATCTTCACTTGGCCATTTGAATTCCAATATACTTTGGATTTTATTATTGTATACATTGTACTTTGCATCCATAAGAGCTCTGGTTTCTTAAACAAAGCTATCTATTTATTTTAGTTTTAAGAGTTTTGTTTCTACCTTGATTTATTTATTTTATATTTTACTTAACTATTTTATTAGTAAATGATATCATTAATATAATATTATTCATATATACATATTTATAAATTATGTAAATAATGCATATATATATATATTAAGTGAAAGGCATTAAGTCTGTATATATATTAATATATATAAATAAAATTTTACAAAATATAGGACCAATGGCTCTTGCTAGCCAAAAATATCAACATGAAAAATTGCAGCTGAAAAAATATTTAATTTCCCTGAGACTAAGTATTTTCCTTTGCACACTTTTATTTCACTGCCCAATATTAAGATTTATCCTCTATCTGAAAACCCTATACACCCATCAGAAATATATACAAAATTTGCTAAGTAAAACCCATTTACAAAATACCATATACTAAATTTACTTTAACATTCTCCAGGTTTTACTCCTCCATTCTATCAACTTGGATTTAATTCTTGCCCTATTGCTCCTAAAAATCACCCACAACAGATTGCATAGGTGGAGTTGCATTCAGATTGGGAATATGAGCATGCCATAGATGATGAGAAGAACTAATATTATCTTGAGTATCCACCACAAGAATAGTTTGAGTCACTTGATTAGGAGGGCCTTGAATCATTGGAGCAGGTGCAACAAACTGAATAGCAGCAGGTGCGACAATGTGAACTGGCTTGTTATGCTCATGGGATGTCAGAGATAACAATGCAATTACCTTCTTCCTTATCCTCTCTTCTAAATCTCTGTCTACTGCACCAACATGTCTCTCGAACTCTTGATGCAAATATCTAGAATTTTTCATCTCCAATGTATTATTTATGGCATCATATACTGAAATGTATGCATTTCCATTCAACAAGAAGTGACGTGGGAAGAGGCCTCCAATTTGGCCTTGCCCTTTCCACATGTCACACACTTGCACAATCTTGAGGAGCTTGTTATCTTGAAGACATGATTTCTTGTATATTGTATGCTTGTAAGAGAAATAAAAAAAATAACATTGAAATTAGACCAATCAAGCACTCGAATCAAATATATACAATTGAGTATATTGTGAAGCTTTGCTAGTTGCACCCAATTTATTAGGATAACCATAGCTTTCTCTAGATATAACACTAATAAAATTTAGGTATGAAAATGAATGCTTGTGATATGATGAAAAATGAGTTTGATTTATAAAATTTTAAGATAATAAGATGAATGAATATGATTCAATCTAGAATCTTATATTTGATCCACGATTTAGAGAATTGATGAGAAGATGTGGCAAGCATGGGAGAGTTGAGAAAAAGATTATTTAATTAAAATAATAATTATTTATACTAGAGATATAATAGATTTGATTAATGAAATAATTGCTTGCATGGAGGAGTTAATTGTGTGCATGAGAGAATTATGAGTTGACTATTTGCATGGAGTAGTTAACTGATTGCATGAATGAGTGAAGTAGATTTGAATGAAGGGTGAGACTAGGACTAAGTTTGCATGAACTAATTAGACTAGGTAGTCAACTAGGTGAGATAACATTTAATAACTTAATAATTAGTTATTGAATTATTGGTGTACATGAAGTGGAAATTAGTATATGGATAAATATGAACAAACAAATGGATAAATATGTAGATAATTAATGGATAATTAATTTGATGAACAATATTAGCCTAATTTAATTAAATTATTATAACTTATTTTGTTAAATGGTTAAGCATTACGAGTACTAGGCGAGGAATGACATTAAGGTGATAAAACATGTCCTAGGTGATAAGGTGATGAATCAATGATATGTTGTAGGCAATGATGGATGAATCAGGTGATGAGGGTGTACTAGGAACAAAATAATTTTCAAATGTGACATTATTTAGGTGCATAATTTTTCTCCTCTGTGATATGTTCAAAGTAAAATTATTTAAAATAAAATAAAAGTAGCCACGATAAAATGGATGATATATGAAGAAAGTGATAATATGCCCCATTCATGTGGAAAAAATGAGTGATGATAAATTTCCTAGTCATGTGGAGAAAATGATGAAAAATTGAATAATGAGATGATGATGCCCCCTTGAGAGGGAAATCATGTAAAAATTGGCACGAGTGAACTCTCAAATGATGAATGATGAAAAATAATGATGAAAGAATTTATGAAGAGATGGATGCAAGAAAAGTGAATAGATGAAATGAATACAATGGATGATGATACATGGAGAAATGTTTATTCAAAATTATATATTATGCTGGAATATGGAGAAGAACCTTATTTTGATATAACAATGGATGTTATGCACTAGGGTATAAAAGATTGAGGTGATAATGTACCTAGTGCATGGAATAACACTCAAGAAAATAAATCATAATGGGATGCACCAACACTCTCAAGGAATTTTACGCACTTAGTGGGTACGTGTGGAGTCAATCATCAAACATAGAAAGGATTTCCCATCACATAACAAGGTGACTAACCATACTAGTTCTTGTGAGATAACATAAAACAAAAATAACATACAAAAATAATAGACCATGCCTGTATACTAGTAAATGCATGCCATGATATATAGTGGTCATGAAAACCATGAGTAGGCATAGTATGGGTCAAAATATTTATCAAAAGATTAAAAAGATAAATCAAAAGATCAATAAGATAAATAAAAGACTAAAGATACATCAAATATTAAAATATATATCAAAGATAAAAAGATAAGTGAAAGATCAAAAGATCAAAAGATCAAATATGAATGATAAATCAAAGAATTAAACAATAAAAAATTAACTAGCATACAACATTATAGCCTCTTGCCAAGGTGCTAATAAGATAAATGGATGATGATTATGCTTTATGTAGGGTAGGATACATCTTGAGAAGGAAAATGATAGATGAAATAGGAAAGTTGGATGATGATAAATTATGTAATAATTGTACATTATTGAGGTTCATCTTGAGTTCTTGATTTAATATTAAAAGCATGATGTTTATAGTATGTATGTTTGTTGATATTGAAGCACATGTTTATTGTTTGATTATTTTACTGACATAATAATGATGATGATAATGATAATAATAAAATTTAGATTAGAAGACAAAGGATGAAATGAATAATAATATGATAATGATAATATGATGAGAAATGAAGGGAGATAAATGTGGAGAGATACAAAAGGACCACTTAAGATTTTGTCTCTAGCCAAGTTAAAATTGACTGATTCATTGATTGATGGTAGTGATGACATTGTTGACAATAAAAATAATGTGAGGATTATGTTCTTAAGGATGAGAACAATAAAAATATTATGAATTATTTATCTTGATGATGATGGCTTGAGTAAAATGGATCAAGGTTTACAATGAGGTTGAGAATAAAAAATATTAGATGGTTTGTATATTATACTAGACTACATGGCAACATGACATGGATTTGTCTAGATTGTGGGGGATGTGAGATAGATAGGATATTTTATTCATGACATGGTGGAAAATGCACAAAAATTGTTTAACATGAGAGAAATCCAAAATACAAAATGAGCTAGAGGACATATATCAAGATTTATTCCAAATAAGGATGTAATCACCTATCCCTAGTGTCTAATAAGGTATGAGACATTGTGAATGGATGAGTGGACCAATGTGATGTAAATGGATAGGTGAAGGATGAGGAGGATAGTCATTATGGAATAGGATTAGGATAAGGGATTTGACTTCCAAGTACTATCTCACAATGGGATAACATGTTTTATCCAAGCTAAGGGTTTAAATACTACTATTTAGGTGATGTTATGTCATTAGATGGTATATGGTCAAATTACGTGACCATGTAAAGAGTTTTCCAAAAGAATTTTTTTTAAGTTTATGCACCTAGTTTTTGTCAAGATTAAGTGTACGAGTTTATGGTGAACTCCTCAACACCCTAGGATCACCTATAAGAAAAAATAACTTCCACAAGAGAGATGGAAAAAATTTCATGCCATGATTAAGGATGTAAGAATTCCAAAATGATAGCTAAACTGAATATGGCAATGTACATATGAAGCCTTTCTTATAAAGGAAAAGTGAGGAAGATGACTATACAAGATCATGACAAGTGTCTTAATCTTATCACATGAGAAAAATAACTCATAACAACCTAGGACACAAGCATTACATAATGCCAACTAGATAAGATAAGTGACAACTAATGTTTAAAGAGAGAGATTTGTTCCTAGGACCTAAGTGGACTTAACATGTAAATAGGAATTAGATAGGTAAAACACCTATTTACACCAACACCCCCCCTTAAGTACAATTTAGGGAGTACTTATGCAAATGATACAAAGATGGGTCCCAACTACGAGGCCATGCTAGGTACCCATGTAAAAATACAAATGCAATCTCTCAAAAATAGAGAAAAGGAGAAAACCCAATGGGACAAAACTCCTCCCCAAAAGAGAGAAAAGATACAATATTGCTCTCCATAAAAAATGAGAGGAAAAACCCATTCAAGGAAAAATTCCCCCCATAAGATAGATGAAGACACCATTCAACACCCCTTGATGAAAAGATCCATCACAAAACCAATCAATATCCATCCACACAAAGGATGAAAAGAGAGACTATACAACCCCCCATAATGAGATAACCCACTCCAAAGAAGCATTGGAAGAACACTTGTGGAGTAACAGTGAAATCCTTAACTAAAGGCAAGCAAAGGAAAGACAATTATGTTTTCTAGAAAACATATTAGAATCACTCAAAGACTCTGGTTAGAATCATGATAACACAATAGCAGACCTGATACCAAGGAATACTAGAAAACTAGCAAACTGGAATAACCCTAGAATCTATAAAGCAACAATTGATTGAAAAATGATCTGGAACTAAAATGATGTACAAGGATCAAAATTACACCCTCCCAACTGAAAAAACATCTAAGTAATCTCTAGAACACCCTTTGGGGAAAAACTAAAATAATGATCAACCTAGGACAAATATAAGAAAAAGTGCATGGATGGAAATATAGAGCTCCTCAATACCTTTCCAACACTATAAGAATCACAAAAATCAGAGATCGTGGGAAAAATTTATGAGCTAGGAAGCCATAAAACAAGATTTGACTTCAACCAGTAATAAATGCTAAAAACACATCAAAATTTCTAAAAATAACTTGCACCACTACAAAATTGACAAAGCCAACTTTCTGACGATATCTCTTTCAATTTTTTTTTCCTCTTAGATTGCAAGTTATGTCAAAGAAAAATACTATATGAGGCCCTTGCAGAGTAAACATGTGCAAAAATCATGCCCTTGGGGGCTAAAATTATAGGTGGCTAGATGCCCATATGACTAGGGTATGCTCTATCAGTTTAAAAAGATACCATTGCCAACCTGTGAATAGTGGAACAGAAGGTAGGTGGTGTTGGCACCTTCAAAATTTGCAAATTTGAGGTGCCCATATTGAAAATTTTGCCTTTGCACATTCAGAAGTGCACCTGAAAAATTTGCCCAAGTGACCTACTTTGGAAGGTCATAATTTAGAGCCAATTGATTTTCATGCAAAACCCCTTGGTGGGCACACTCATGTGACATATGTGAACATGCATGTCAATTTTAAAATTCCGATGATAAGTTTTGATAATGTTTTGAAGAGAAAAGCTGGAGGGTTTTGCAACTATTTTGCTATTTGCAAACGCTATGTCCTATGAAGTAGCCTCCAGTTCGAGCTGATATTTCACAGCTGGGTGATTTTAAAGACAAACAGATTGATTCCTTGCATTCCTCCCACATTCATGTGCTCCTTGGTCCCATTTTAGAGTCTCAAGATCTAATTTTCTATTTTTTTGAGATCAAAAGCAAAGGTAGTTTGTTCTAATTTTACATATACATTTATGACATGTTTAAATGTGGTCAACTTTGACCCCTAATATCTCGTGAAGAATAAGTATTCAAGCAAATCCCTCTTGCTCACATACTCTGTGTACCTAAATGAGCTTGTGTTTCTAGTGGCAACTCCCCAAGATTTGATTTGGTATTTTTTCAGAGTGGTGATTTGGTGAGCCATAATTGGTTTTGAATAGGTGCAACTGTAGAAGTGTTTGACTGAGAAAATTTGACATTGAATATCTTGCACCCCAATTTTTTGAGCCACCTATTGCACTAAATTCTCTGTTCAAATGTCTACATGCCTATAGATTTTCAAAGCTTTAGGAGATCGTCTGACCGTTTTTCTAGGGCAATTCGAGAGCCCACTTGGCCTATTTTAAATAAATTGCAAATATGCTAGAGAGCATATTTTAGTGGCAACCCAGTTCATTCTTTAATGCCGAGAGAATTCAAAAGTTGTTTCAAGACAATTCAAGTTAAAAACTTGTTTGAAAATGATTTTTTATTTATTTGGGCCCACAATGGGACCCGACATGTGTCACACAACTTGGGGAAAGTCATACATTCAAGGGTTGATCACACTGATTGTGTTTGTGGAAGTGAATAATATGGCGACAATATATAGTAGACACTCTTGAAGAGAGCACTCAACAATATGAGTGTAATAGTAAGTCACATATTTCAAATATTAATTCATATCTTATAAATGCAATATCAGGATTTCCAGCCAAACATAGAGTCTTGTAGATGAGAGGGGTTCTCAAATATTTGAACATGTAAGCTCTTCACAAATATTTTCTAGAAAAAGACATGGACTCTTCCATCAACTAGATGAAGGTGGTTTTTCACTTGTATTCTCATGGGATGAAGCCACTACAATATTTAAATCTTTCTGGGTTTTTGAATGGTTACATAATAGTGAGAAAGAAAATATTTTACACAAGATGATTTCGTTGAAGTTCATTGATTTTGGAGATGCATGGAAGGTAGATAAATGCTCATCAAATACTTTATATTTGCTTGGTGGCATGAAGTTGAGTACATATGACTGGTTTCAAGAAGTGGAAACAATTCATACTGCACAAAGTAGATCGATGCAAAGATTCTTTTGTGGACATTTCAATTGGAAATTGAAATTAGTTGCAACTTTTTGTAGTTTGAGTGAAGGGATAGTATAGTGATCAACCTCTGGTGCCTTCAATTTACCTAATATGCTATAGCATTGGCATTAAGATGGGAAAATGTCTAAAAAGAATTGGAGCAGCCATTGTGGCAGCTGAATGGAAATCAAGAGAACACTTTTTCTGCAGATCATGGGCCACTATCGTGCTTGATGGATGAATCTAAGGTATAATTTAATACAATCATGAAATTCAGACCAGGGAATTGCATTGTGAATGGTTTGTGCAAAGACCAAGAAAAAATTTGTTGATGATGAGGATGCCATGGTGAGAACTAGAATGGTCAATCTAAATATTGCAAAGGATGGGGCAACCAAATAGTTAAATGTGGACATCCATCAAAGGCACAAAAGATAAAGGAGTTCTGTTTTAACTCTTTACACAATGGAGGATCAATCCAGTAAGGAGGCGGAAGCGTAACCAAGACATATGAACTATTTGGAAAAAGTCCCCAAATTAATGTGGTTTAATGGAACGCCATAATTGTTGTGTATACAAAATGGATTTGTTGAAAAGGCTTCAAAAAATTTCAAGCGAATGGAGTAGCCGTGCCAAGCTACAAAGAGCATGAACCAAAGGAGGGGGAGCAACCAATGCGGGCAAAGAAAATGTATCAAAATTTTTTGTAGAAATTCTATCTTGGCATTGGAACCCTAAATCCATTCAGCTCGAATGCATGATAAAGCAAGAATAAATTAACAATTGTGCAAGGTGAATCAGTTTCAAAGAATTTTAACTTTGTAGATTTTCCCAAATGAGAAGAGGAACGATCCAAAATAAACGGAAACAAAAAGGGCTTCGTGGAGGCATTGCATAGGTCTCGTGGGAATGAGGATGACATCACAAGAAGACTTATGCAGTGTGCACGGTCTTGCCACATGGACACTATGGGCCCAAGACATTTTGAATGCATGGGTAATGGTTTTAAAAGAGCCTGATAAAATATTCAAAGGCCATCACATTTTAAAGGATTTTTTTTTAGAAAATTAATTGTGCTCGATAAAATTTAAAACACCTTCATCAGGGTAAAGTTTTTAAAGGTTAAAGGTGAAATGTAAATTCGCATTGGGGAAATGTTTTGAGTGGGCTCGATAACATTTTAAGAAGTGGAACATTTGAAATTAAATGTTGCCAAATGCAAAGCTAAATGGGATTTTAAAAAAAAAAAAGGTAAAATATTTTAAATATGAAATGTGAATGAAGGCATAGGAAGATTTTGGGACATAAATTAAAATGATTGGATATAAAATGTAAAGAGGGACTTGAGTAAAATTATTTTTCCTGATAATGTAATATTAGAAGCCCTTGAATATTTAAAAGGCAAATATTTCAACTAAAGGTGAAAGGTGAAGAGCATAGGTAAAGTGAATTTATCATTCACTTTATAAACAAAGCCTTCTTTTTCTGGGAAGTGAAATTATTAAATGTAGCAAATAAAAGGCATAAATAAAAGAGTTTCATGAAGAGAAAAGTTTTTCCACTGCAGGGTAAATGGAGATGAAGATTTTCCAAGGGAAAGTGAATTTTTTGTTGCAGATTGGTTTTCAAAACAAAGTGGTTTTATTGCAAATGAAGAGAGAAGATATTTTCAATTTCTTGTTGCTGATTAATGGAGATGAAGCTATCGTGTGTCTTCAACAAATTAATTTTTGGGATTTTCTTCCTTCTATATCTTCTTTTCTTTTCTCATTGTAAAGGGTTTTGATTTTTCTATATGGGGCTAGGTAGATAGAGAAATGCTGAGTCCGAGTCATGAATTGAATATGCAGTTGTAATGTTTTGATTTCATGAGTAAATGCCAATTAGTTTGTGCAAATATGGTATAACTATTATTAGAATTGTCTCCAGATTTGTATACTTTCAATCATATGAATTTAATAATGCAAAGTATTTTGAAATTGTCATCTCAATTTCCCTGAGATTGTGTTATCTATTCATGGTTCTATTTCAAAGAAATAGTTAAATTAATTTGAGTAAATAATTGTGATTTTGGGTGTGTAAGGTGGATCTGTAAGAAGATCTCTGATGACAACAAGAGTGGATCTGTTAGTGTAAGGCACTAACAGTTTTGAATCCACTGGTTGAAGTTTGTTTGCTGATGAGATTATCTTTATGATTATATGTTTGACTCCATGGCCTTGAATTAGGCACTGATTTGTCATTGAACTAAATGCATTTCAGAAATAAATTATCAAATCAAAATAATTTTAAATTTTGTTATTGGGTTTATGTTTAGTGTTAAGTTCTTCTTTCCAATTGCTGAGTGAGTGTTGAGATACCAAAAATATAGTCAGATTTGAAGTTGTCAAGACTTTCCTTGGTATAATTTAATTGGGAATTATTTGCTATAAAATGCAATGTTTGTGTATAATTGAATTAAGTGTTTAGGAATTGTAAAGGGAGTCCAACCTTGGTCCTATAAAGCCAAAAGTGTAGGAGATTTCAGTCTTTGATTGAATCTTGTTAGTTGGCCAAATCCACCTTTGAGTCTAAGTATTAGAAAATGGCTATTCTATAGGACTCATTGGATCTGTTGATTTGGAAGCACCAATAGATTGGTGACTCTGTTAGGGAGAACCAGAGGAGTATCTATTTGCATAGAGTCAATAATTTGGTGAATCTGAACATCTGTTTCAGATAGTGAGAAATTTTCATGCCTGAAAGTGATTTTGTTGTAGCAAATTTCAAAGAATTTATGTGTGACTCTTCTGTTGGAGAAGACCCAGAAAGAAATTCATCTTTGAAAGAGCTTCATATTTATTGAAGTTTAGTCCTCTATGAAGAGAGGTGACGAATCTATCAAAAGAACCCGCTAAAGATGTGAAGAAATTATAAGATCTATAAAGATTCCCAGTCAAAAAGGAAAATTTGTAGCAGCTGTAACATATCAAGGTATTTCTCATTTTTTGGTTTTCAAGAAAGATAAATATGTATATGGAAACCAAATTGGAAGTTATAGAAACTTTGGCTCCCTTATTTAGTGGAATTGAGCACTACAATCAAGGGATGTTGAGTATTGAATAAATTATAGAGGGAACAAATTCATTTTCAAATATGTATTGCTGTCCTAGTTCTCCCTCTACAAGATGTAATATCATGCCTAAAGAACAACCATGTCCCCAAAAAAAGGGTGTCCACAAGTGAAATATATGACCCTCTGAATTTCAGTAAAATCTAGAGTTACCCACATTCTATCCCAAGAAGAATTAATGAATATTTGCCTAAGTTTAGAGGATATTTTGAAGAATCAAAATTAAGACATGTACAAGGTTTTCTTGATGTGATGGAAGACATTCAAATTGAAGAAGAGGATTCTATCATAATTTTTTTGTAAGGACTTTAGAAGATATTGCTGAATGTTGGTTTATTTATTTGCCAATGCATTCCATAGATTCATGGAATAAGCTCATAATACATTTCCTTGATTATTTTGAAGAAGAGTCAATAGTGAATGATGAATGCTTGTATGAAGAAATAAGTCTGCATACCCAAGAAGAATATAATGAGAAATCTGCAAACAAGGTTGAGTCCATATCACATATTGATGCATTGTGTGATATGAAAATATTTGAAGATGAATCCCCTTATTAATTTCATGATAGATTCATGAAATTTCTGCTTGATATACCAGAATCAGAAAGACCTGATGAATCATTTTGCATTGGTCTGAGTACTATGCTAGCTCACTTGAAGCCCCCTAGCCTTCAATGCTTATATCAATGGATTTTAGTGATTGAAGAAATGATAGATAAATATGGAAGTAATCTCCTAACTCAATTATGTGATGGTACTTTTTCAAGACTTAGTCCAATGGGTGATGATGGTATAATAAAAGACAAGGATAATGCATCATTTTGTGATAAGGATGTTGTTTTTGAACAACCTACAAAAGAAATATACCCTGAAGAGAATTGCAAACATAATGATGAAAGACATGATGAGATAAATGAAACATGTGAAGTGTCTTCTATTTGCTCCGAAAATGCAAAAAAAGAGAGATTTTTTCTTTTGTAGAAAATGAACGCTGCAATGATGCAGATGATAATGAAAGTGTTTTCTCATCTATGGACTTTGAATATACAGTTGAAGATCATGTTGATTCTGAGGTTTCATGTCTTCATGATGAGAACAAAGATGTTGTAAATGGAAGTTTGTAGCCAATTGACAAGAATTTGTGTTTGGATGATCAAGATGATTACAACTCTATTTGCAGCCCTAGTGACTGTGAGTCCTTTCAAGAGAAGGAAGCAAAGTTGATTTATTCAAGTGAAGAGTGCTTTAGTAGGGTAAATGATCACAACGTTTTTGAAGCCTCACTATTGTATGATGATGGATATGAATTGGGTATTCTTTTTGAAGAAGAAGTATGTAATCAACAATATTATGATGCACCTGGTCATACTAATCTTACAAGTATTAAATGTAGAATTGATGCAATTATTCATGATGAGACAAAGGAGCTTGTTGATTTGAGAAATTCTTTTGAGAATGTTAGTATATCAGCTAAAAATGATAAGGTATGCAATGAGTTTCAATCAGAGCAATCATTTTTGAGAAGTTGCAATGAAGAAACCATTGATGGTTTTCAGTTTGAATTGAAGAAGGTAGGCCTGCTGATTGTTGCAGTAGTATGAATGGAGAAGGAGATATGTATGCAAGAGGTTCATTGGATGAATCATCTCAAGTAGTTGATTATGAGGAGCATGCATATGTTGATAATGATAGACTAGGAAATCCGATTTAGTTTGATGCTTTACCTTCTTCTACTTATTTTGCTGATTTTAAAGTTATCACTAAATGTTTGCATGAGAATAACATTGGTGTAGTTGTACATGACAGTGGAAATGTAGAGATAAATACTAGTACAAATAATGAAAATTTTTATGATGAGTTTTCACTTGAAGAATGTGATTGTGTCAATCAAATGGATGCATATGAGGACCTTTTTTCTAGATTTGCAACTCATAGTTTTCCTCATGGGCAGTATGCTTCATATTTTCATGTTGGAGCAAAAAGAGATAATGTTGAATGTGATGATCTTTGCTTTAGTGAATGTGTCTTGAACACTCACTAAGATGAATTTGTTGCAAATGAAAGTTCTGATTCATGTGAACATGTACTCAAGGCTTGTTTTTGTGAGAACATATTGAGTGCTGATAAGCTTGTCTATGAACATGAAGTGGAGAACACTGTTTGGGATTCTGATACATCTTCTGAGTGCTATGGTTTGAGTGTGGACAATGGACCTGTGGGTGTTGATAAATCTAGTTTTCAAAACCTTGAAACACATGATAATGTGTTTGGGTTGTGTTATTGGGATGAAGATAAGCTGACTTGTGATGCAATTCAGTTAAATGAGATACAAATGTGTGAGAATATTCTATTTACCATGAAAGAGGGTTGCACACTATTTTTAAGGCATGATATCTTTTTTGACCTTGATCAGTATGAGGGGGTTAATAAATATGATAAGATTGTGTATTCAAGTAGTCTTGATCACTATCCTCAAATGTTGCCACTTAATACAAAATCAGAAAATGAAGAGAATGGCAGTGATATGGTATATGTGATCTAGTTTCCATGTGACAACGAAGCCAAACAGTGAGAGAGTTTCCACTTGTACAAAGGTAGATTAATACTTGTGTTTGCACAAATGAAGTCACTAATGTTGTTGTGGTGTGATGGAGGAAAGAATGAGTTGAGGGAGATCAACCCCTTTAACAAATTGGTGTTTGACAGGGTTAAATATTGACTCCCCTTTTTCATTTGGTGGCCTAGGACCACCAAGTGAAGTTGAAAAAGAAGTTGGATAAAGGAGTAGTTTGAGAGCACCTAATGGAATCGATATTTGGTCTACTCCTCAGAGATCTGGATTCTTGCTATGCCCGCAAGGGAGCATACATCCCTAGCTAGATCCATTGTTGGAACCTTCAAATTTTACAAATTTGAGGTGCCCATATTGAGAATTTTGCCTTTGCACACTCAAAAGTGCACCTCAAAAATCTGCCCAAGTGACCTATTTTGGAAGGTCATAATTCAGAGCCAGTTGATCTTCATGAAAAAAACCTTGGTAGGAACACTCATGTTACATATGTGAATTTGCATGTCAGTTTTAAACTTCCCATGATGAGTTTTGATAGTGTTTTGAAGAGAAAAGCTGGAGGGTTTTGGCACTATTTTGTTGTTTGCAAATACTCTGCCTTGCGAAGTAGCCTCTTGTTCGAGCTGATATTTCACAATTGGATGATTTCCAAGAAAAATGGATTGGTATACCTAAATGAGCTTGTGTTTCTAGTGGTATTTTTTTAAAGTGGTGATTTGGTGAGCCATAATTGGTTTTGAACAGGTGCAGTTGTAGAAGTGTCTGACTGAGCAATTCGATATTGAATATCTTGCATCTTGAAGTCTATTTTCTAAGCCTCCTATTGCACTGAATTCTTGGTTCAAATGTCTACATGATTATGAATTTTCATAGCTTTAGGAGATCACTTGACCATTTTTCTAGGGCGATTCCAGAGCCCACTTGGACTGTTTTAACTACATTGCAAATATGCTAGAGAGCAAATTTTAATGGAAACCCAATTCATTCTTTCATGCTAGGAGATTCAGAAGCCGTTTCAAGAAAATTCAAGTTAATTTTTTTTTTGAAAATGATCCTTTTTTAGTTAGGCCCACAAGAGGACTTGACATGTGTCACACAACTTGGGGAAAGTCATACATTCAAGGGTTGATCACACTGATCGTGTTGGTGGAAGTGAATAATATGGTGACAATATACAATAGAAACTCTTGAAGAGAGAACTCAACCATATGAGTGTTATAGTAAGTCACATATTTGAAATATTGATTCATAGCTTATGAATGCAATATTAGGATTTCTAGCCAAACATAGAGTCTTGTAGATGAGAGGGGTTCTCAAATATTTGAAGATATAAGCTCTTCAAAAATATTTTCTAGCAAAGGATATGGAATCTTCCATCAACTAGATGAAGGTGGTGTTTCACTTGTATTCTCATGGGATGAAGCCACAACAATATTTCAATTTTTCTGGGTTTTTGAATGATTACATAATAGTGAGAAAGAAAATCTTTTACGCAGGCTAATTTCATTGAAGTTTCCTAATTTTGGAGATGTATGGAAGGTAGATAAATTCTCATCAAATACTTTATTTTTTCTTGGTGGCATGAAGCTGAGTACATATGACTGGTTTCAAGCAGTGGAAACAATTCATACTGCACAAAGTAGATTGATGCAAATATTCTTTTGTGGACATTTCAACTAGAAATTGAAATTACTTGCAATTTTTTGTAGTATGAGTGTAGGGATAGTATAGTGATCAACCTTTGGTGCCTTCAATTTACCTGATGTGCTATAGCATTGACATTAAGATGGGAAAATGTTTGAAAAGAATTGGAGCAACCATTGTGGTAACTAAATAGAAATCAAGAGGAAATTTTTACGGCAGATCATGGGCCACTATCATGCTTGATGGAGGAATCTAAGGTACAATGTAATACAATCATGAAATTCAACCCAGGGAATTGCATTGTGAATGGTTTGTGTAGAGACCAAGAAATGTTTTTGTTGATGATGAGGACACCACGGTGAGAACTAGAATGGTCAATCTAAATACTACAAAGGATGGGGTGACCAAATAGTTAAATTTGGACATCCATCAAAGGCATAGAAGATAAAGGAGTTCTGTTTGAACTCTTTGCACAATAGGAGGATCGATCTAGTAAGGAGGCGACAACATAGCTAGGACATATGAACTATTTGGAAAGAGTCCTCAAATTAATGTGGTTTCATGGAACACCATAATTGCTGCATATAAAAAATGGATTTGTTTAAAAGGATTCATAAACTTTCAAGTGAATGTAGTAGCCGCACCAAGCTATAGATAGCACGAACCGGTGGAGGGGGAGAAACCAACACAGACAGAGAAAATGTATCAATTTTTTTTGAGGAAATTCTATCTTGGCATTGGATCCCTAAATCCATTTAGCTTGAATGCATGATAAAGCAAGAAGCAATTATCGATTGTGCAAGGTAAATTAGTTTCAAAGAATTCTAACTATACAACTTTTCCCAAATGAGAAGAGGAATGATCCAAAATCAATGGCAACAAAAAGGGCTTCGTGGAGGCATTGTGCAGGTTGCACGAGAATGAGGATGATGTTAGGGGAAGACCTACGCGGTCTTGCCACGTGGACAGTGTGGGCCCAAAAAATTTTGAATGCACAAGTAATGTTTTTAAAAGAGCTAGATAAAATATTCAAAGGCCATCACATTTTAAAGGAAAAAAAAATAGAAAATTAAATGTGCCTGATAAAATTTAAAATGCCTTCATTGTGGTAAAGTTTTTAAAGGTTAATGGTGAAATGTAAATTTGCACTGGGGAAATTTTTTGAGTGGTCTCGGTAACATTTTAAGAAGTGGAACATTTGAAATTAAATCTTGCCCGATGCAAAGCTAAATGGGCTTTTTTTTTTTAAAAAGGAAAAATATTTTAAATATGAAATGTGAATGAAGGCATGGGAAGATTTTGGGACATAAAGTAAAATAATATTTATTTTGCTTGGATATAAAATGTAAAGAGGGACTCGGGTAAAATTATTTTGCCTGATAATGTAATATTAGAAGCCCTCGAATATTTAAAAGGAAAATATTTCAACTAAAGGTGAAAGGTGAAGAGCATAGGTAAAGTGAATTTATCATTCACTTTATAAACAAAGCCTTCTTTTTCTAGGAAGTAAAATTATTAAATGTAGCAAATAAAAGGTAGAAATAAAAGAGTTTCACGGAGATAAATTTTTTTCCACTACAGGGTAAATGGAGATGAAGATTTGTCCACGAGAAAGTGAATTTTTTGTTGCAAATTGGTTTTCAGAACAAAGTGGTTTTATTTCAAAGGAAGAGAGAAGATATTTTTCAGTTTCTTGTTGTTGATTAACAAAGATGAAGCTTCCATGTGTCTTCAACAAATTAATTCTTTGGATTTTCTTCCTTTTATATCTTCTCTTCTTTTCTCATTGTAAAGGGTTCTGATTTTCCATATGGGGCTGGGTAGATAGAGAAATGCTAAGTTTGAGTCATGAGTCGAATATGCAGTTGTAATGTTTTGATTTCATGATTATATGTCAATCAGTTTGTGCAAACATGGCACAACTGTTATTAGAATTACCTCTAGATTTGTATACTTTCAATCATATGAATTTAATAATACAAAGTATTTTGAAATTGTCATCTCAATTTCCTTGAGATTGTGTTATCTGTTCATGGTTCTATTTCAAAGAAATAGTTAAATTACTTTGAGCAAATAATTGTGATTTTGAGTGGGCAAGGTGGATCTATAAGAAAAGCTTTGATGACAACAAGAGTGGATCTATTAGTGTAAGGCATTAACAATTTTGAATCCATTGGTTAATGTTTGTTTGCTGATGAGATTATCTTTAAAATTATATGTTTGACTCCATGGCCCAGAATTAGGCATTGATTTTTCATTCAGCTAAATGAATTTCAAAAATAAATTATCAAATCAAAATCATTTTAATTTTTTCTATTGGGTTTAGGTTTAGTGTTAAGTCTGCTTCCTAATTGTTGAGTGAGTGTTGAGATACCAAAAATACAGCTAGATTTGAAGTTGTCAAGACTTTCCTTGGTATAATTTAATTTGGAATTATCTACTATAAAATGAAATGTCTATGTATAATTGAATTAACTGTTTACGCATTGTAAAGAGAGACCCACCTTGGTCTTGCAGAGCCATAAGTGTAGGAGATTTCAGTCTTTGATTGAATCTTGTTAGTTGGAAAAATCCACCTTTGAGTCTTAGTATTAGAAAATGCCTATTCTATAGGACTCATTAGATCTATTGATTTGGAAACACCAACAGGTGGCAGGAAAGCGGTGGAGGTGGCGGGCT
Source organism: Sequoiadendron giganteum (assembly GCA_007115665.2). Classification (NCBI taxonomy): domain Eukaryota; kingdom Viridiplantae; phylum Streptophyta; class Pinopsida; order Cupressales; family Cupressaceae; genus Sequoiadendron; species Sequoiadendron giganteum. The sequence goes on from CM021107.1 coordinate 137,426,157, forward strand.
AAAGCCACACCACATAAGCTGAAGTTGCACCGCACAGGGCATAAGCCTCTTGTGGATGTATATGATCGTGGGACTAACATTGTTGCGTGAACTCATGCAAAAAATAAAATAAACTTTGGTTAGTGTCTATTTAACATTTAAAACAAAACTTTATTAAAAAACTTTCTGATATAAATGATTTCGCCGATTTGACTTGTGACAAATCTTGCACAATCATACCCCTAATTTGATTGCAAACAATGCATAGATGATGAAAGAGAGGGAAAATGCTTATGTAGGGCTTGCATAGAAGGTATAAGAATATTCCAAAATATGTTGATCGAAAGAATAAAAATTTTAGATGCCGCAGTACCGTATGGGTTGTATGACCAATTACATATTCATACAAACTGTAACTCAAAATTTTTGGAATTGTGGAAGATGCTAAAGCTGCACAAGATTAAACATCAATTCTAATCTAAATAAAACAACAAAGAATGATAAGTAAGAATGATTAATCTAAACTAATAAAAACATAGAATGATCTCACCGAATATGCAAATACTTCCTCAATTTATCTCAATTGCCCTTCTCCATCTTGCTGTATTGTTATTCTTGCCCTCAGATTTCTGTGTGTGAATGCAAGCATAACTTCATCGAGTGTCTCAGCAAAATATCGAAGATTGTTTCTTCTCAAAAGTGTATAATGATTTCGGGAGGAGGAATAATGATAATGACAGGCCATTTTATAAATTTTGTGTTTTCAAATGATTGACTCAGATTGAAAGAGAGATCGACGGATGAGATTGATGAATGCCATGCGATGAGTTATGTGACAGATAGAACGCGAGTTAGAACATGAGTTCAACTGCAGGTAAAGACTAATTTTAGAACATGAGTTCCAATCTTCATCTTCAAAAAATAAAAGAAATAGACTTTGTATGCAAAAGCCAAAGTTAGAAGTTGGAGAATAAATGCATGATAAATGCATGTGAATGCAAACTTGAGTTAGTTAATTAAATAAAGATATTTAATTAATAAATATAGATCATGCATATGAGTTGGAACTAGTTAATCGACTAGTTGTGACGGAGAGTTCTCTCATAGAGATAACTCGAGTCAGACAATAAGTGCATGTAAGAGATAACTGAATGTTAGAGGAATGTGACATAATTAATTAAATAATGAATCAAATGTTAATTTAATTCAACATTCGAAATATGAGACTTTTAATTAAATAAATAAAGTAATTTATTTAATTTGGCTATTGAAAAGGATAAAATGAATAATTAAATAATAAATATTTAATTATAGATGAAAAGGGGTTAAATGAATAATTAAATAAAGATATTTAATTATAGTTGGAAAATTATGATAAAGGGGAATTAAATAATAAATTATTTAATTGATAGATAAAGGGGAAAGAATTAATTAGTTCACAAGATAATTAAATAAATATGATTTATTTAATTAATTAAGTTGAATAAAGGATGATTATGAATTAATGAATTAATTAAAAAGGGTATTTAATTAATAGAGGAAATATGTGTTAGAAAGGAAATTAAATAAGTAACATTATTTAATCAAGATGACGGACTATAGAAAATTATGTTGAAATGTGTACTCGTAGGCCTAGACCAATTTTCGGTATCTACAGTTTGCCCCTCTTTGATACAATGTTGGTACAACGTTGTGTCAAAGAAAATATGCCCCGGTCGTGCCCCTGTATGAAACAAGTTAGGGTATACCCCAGTGAAAGGGAGAATGACGAGGAGGTAGTGGTATGCCCCCTCGAGAGGATAGGTGGGTTTGAAGAACATGAGTGTGCTCTCGAAATGGATAGATAATGGTGGCAAAGATGTAGAAAAGAAGAAATGTTAGCATGGATGATTTCAGAATGTTAGTAAGAAATAATTAATGTTGGTTAATTTGAGAAAAAGACATAATCTTCGATATATTGCCAAATACGCTATACTTGCTTGTTATCATCATTGGGCGGACATGACACAAATGGATGGTACACACTATGATATGAGATAGACCATAGTGTACAAAATCATCCATCTGCAAAAAACAGACAGTCGTAGACAAGGAGTGTCTTAACTCAGAATAAGGACAAGATACCCCAGTCGTTTGGTCAAGACAAACCACAGATAGCAGACAAATAAAAGATGGGTCATGAGACGTCATTGCTCCTCTAAATCCTTGATAGGACATCCTTGAGGAAACTAGTAACATGATTCAAAAAGCCAAAGTTTAAAAGACAATTGACAAACAACAACCAAAGAAAAAGAATCCTGAGACGTCGTTGCTTCTCTAAATCCTTCAAGGGACATCCTTGAGAAAGCTAGTAACAGGATCTTGCACAAATCGATAAAAAGATAAGACAAAATAAGATATAAAGTCATAAAGCCAAATAAATGTATTCGCCAAAACTTGATCTTGTGGGATTGTTTGATGTTGATGTTTGACATAGCATAATGTAAGAGAATGACACATACCGCCTAAGACGTTGAGTCTGGTTTCGACTTGGTGACTTCTGTATAAGGCATGACAAAGCCTAGTTTCAGTAAGACACGTGCCGTATAAGACATTAGAGTCTGATGACGTTGAGGTGACAAGCCACATGAGACTATGACAATTTGATGACGTCTGTTGACAAGAAAGACATATCTTGCTAAGACATGGGTTGATCGCTTTGACAATGTGTTTGATATTGACTTGATGACAAGTTGAGTGTGTGCGTGTAGACAGTCTATGGCATGAGACGATACCTTAAACTATGATATGCAACTTGTGTGATAGTGATTGTGAATGAACCCTATTGGACTGACCTAGTGTGGTCTCGGGAGCTCATCAATTGATTAGCCTTGCCTACGTTGTACATACAGAGACCTTGTAGTTCAACACAACCAATGACTTTGAATATACAAAGAGTCATGATTTAAATGTGTGTGATACATGACAAACCTAGACTGACAGACCTAATGCCTCAGGGGCACATCGATTGATGGCCTTGCCTATGTCCCAATCGCAGAGGCAACGTAGTTTGACTATGACTACGACTGACTTAACATGACTGACTTGACACTGTTTTGTTTTTGGTATTTTCTGACATGTTTTGATTTTTTTGGATTTTTGAAGTTTTCTAATGTTTTTTTGTTTTTTCAGGACATTTTCTGATGGTGCAATGCTATGTACAAGGCGTTCATGGAATAGAACAAGGATTTTCCCCCAGTCAGGAATAAGACTTGCGAGATGGAATGGATCATATGACGGAATGGATGTTTAGATGTCAATCGTTCCAAATGATGGATAGGACAACCATTTATTATGAGTGATGGTGAAAAAGTCTGATTAGAATGATGGTAGATGGAAGAGCGAGCTTGACTACACATGGTGCCTATTTTCCAATTTTTCACCATGGTACTTATCCATAGCGCCACCGAAGTGGTTTTCACTAGTGGACGGATTTATTTCTCTTTACTATTTTGATTTTCTCAATTTTGATTTTTTTGATTTTTTTTGTATTTTTCCAGATTAAGACACGGATTCTCAGAAGCTAAGCATAGAACCTCTTTAGATGCAAACTATTGATAGGTGACAAAAGCGGATCTCCTTCACGAGTAGATAGTTGGTACGTTCCTGACCCAAAGGCTTCTATGACAATGTATGACCCTAACCAGTTAGGCTCAAAATTTCCTAGTTTCTCTCGTTCAGCTTGGTTCTTCAGATTCTCCATTAATACCAGGTCACCAATGTCAAAATATCTATCGAGAACCTTCCTATTGTAGCTCCGACAAAGATGATTTTGATATGCTTGCAAATGATCTAATGCTTTCTGTCTTCATTCATCCAGTAATTCAAGCTCTTGTAGCCTAGAGACACGGTATTCTTCATCGTCGACATGACCCTTCAAAGATACCCTTAGAGAAGGTATTTCGACCTCTATAGGTAAGATAGCTTCGGACTCGAATACGAGGTAAAATGGAGTGGCGCCGGTGGGAGTGCGGATGCTTGTGTGGTAAGCCCATAAGGCAGGATTAAGCTGTAGGTGCCAGTCATGACCAGCGTCATTGACAATCTTTGTAAGGATTCTAACAATGGTTTTATTAGATGCCTCAGCTTGGCCATTACCTTGTGGGTAATACGGGGTGGAAAAATGATGCTTGATGTGGAATTATTCACATAAATGGCGTACTTCTTGGTTCTTGAATGGGTGGCCATTATCTGTGATTATGGATTGTGGTACACCATACCGACAAATGATATAGTTCAAAATAAACTTAGATATTTGGGTGCCAGTGATGTAGGTCATGGGAATGGCTTCAATCCACTTGGTGAAGTATTTGGTAGCGGTAATGATGAACTTGTGGCCATTGGATGATGGTGGGTGTATCTTACCTATGAGGTCGAGTCCCCATTGGGCGAAAGGCCATGGTGAAGTAATCGGTCGAAGCTCCTGTGCTGGTGCTCTTATCAAGTCTCCATGTATTTGACATTGTCTACACATCTTCAAAAAGACGTATGAGTCTTTCTCCATAGTAGGCCAATAGTAACCTAGTCTCATAATCTTATGGGCTAAAGTTGGACCACTCAAATGGGATCCACATATACCCTTGTGCACTGCTCGCAAAGTTGTTTGTGCTTCTTCAACATTGAGACATATCATTAGGGAATTGTCTAAGGTGCGTCTATATAGGGTTTCTCCGATGATGGTGTACTTGGTGGACTTACGGATGAAGGTTCGACGTTGGTTATTGGACAAGTCTTGAGGTAAGGTTTGATTTGTTAGATAGTCGAATATTTCTTTATACCAAGGAGATGTAGGACCAACAATGGTACACACCATCATAGTATCAGGGATATCGTAAGCAGGGACCAACAGTTGTTCAACCAGAAACTCAAACTTAGGCACGTTACTCAGAATATCCAACAAGGAACCCATAGTTGCCATAGCATCTGCAGCTCTATTCCGAATGCGTGATATTTGTTGAAAAGTTATGTCCTTGAAATATTGTTTGAAACTATCAGCCATTCTCTTGTAAGGGGCAAGCTTCTCATCCTTAGTTTTGTACTAATCATTTACCTATCGGATTACCAGTTGAGAGTCACCAAAGACATGTAGGCTCTTAATGTTCCATTGTGCTACCATTTTCAAGCCTGTCACTAAGGCTTCGTATTCTGCTACATTGTTTGTACAAGGGAAAGCAATCCTAAATGATTTGGGAATGGTATCACCTTGAGGTGTGACAAATAAGACACCAGCTCCTGAACCACGATTTGTATGTGACCCATCAAATTACAGTTTCCAGTCAATTTTAATGTCAATGTTGAATAGAAATTCATCTGGAAATCTGCCACTAAGGGATGATCTGCTTTTATAGGTGCATTAGCTAACTGATCGACAATCACCTGTCCTTTTATAGCCTTCCTCTCGACATACTCAATGTCATGCTCACTAAGTATCATGACCCATTTAGCCAATCAGCCTGTTAAAGCTGCCTTACTTAGAAGGTATTTGAGTGGATCAATTTTTGCAATTAACACTGTTCGTCGATTGAGCATGTAGTGCCAAAGTTTTTGGGTAGCAAAAACTACCGGAAGACAAGCACGTTCTATGTTTCTGTAATTCAATTCATAGCCCACTAAGGTATGACTGATGTAATAGACCGCTCTCTCATGACCTTGATTATCTTTTTGTGCGAAGAAGAGCCCCTAATGCCGACTGAGTTGCTGAAATATATAAGATCAAAGGCTTTCCTTCTGTAGGTGGCATTAAGACTAGTGGAGTTAGCAAATAGTCCTTGATTTGTTGGAATGATTCCTGGCATTTAAGCGTCCACACAAATGGTACTCCTTTCTTGAGTAGATGTTGAAATGGATGAATCTTATCTGCCAGTTGTACTATGAATTGCCTAATTGACTGGAGGAGGCATTTCTATGATAGCTCTTACCTTCTCTAGATCTACTTCAATGCCTCTTCAAGAGATGATATACCCTAACAGTTTCCTCGATTTGACTCCAAATACACATTTCTTCGGATTCAGCCTGACATTGTAGTTCTCTAGCCATTGGAATATCTTATTTAAAACCTTTAAGTGAGCTTCTCTTGTTTCTGATTTTGCTATAATGTCATCGACGTAATATTCCATGAGAATGTGTACAAAGTCATGGAAAATTGTAGTCATTGCATGTTGATAAGTAGCTCCTACGTTCTTAAGCCCAAAAGGCATAACGTTCCAATAGTATGTGCCCCATGGACACGTGAAAGTTGTCTTATGTTGATCTTCAGTTGCTATTTTACTCTGGTTGTATCCCGAAAAACCAACCATGAGGGATAGCATTTCATACCCCGCTGTAAGATCCACTATCATATCTATATTCAGCAAAGGGAAGTCATCCTTAGGACATGCCTTGTTGATGTCTCTAAAGTCTGTGCAAATTTGAATGCCCCCAGTTGGTTTAGTCATGGGTACAAGATTCGATATCCAATCTGTATAGTCTATTGTCCTTATGAATCCTACATCCAAGAGTTTCTTTAGTTCTGTCTTGACCAATAGAGCAATCTACGGGTGCATTTTTCTTAACTTTTGATTGACTGGTTTGATGCCTGGTTGCAATGGTAAATGGTGCAATATTAGATCTGGATCCAGCCCAGGCATGTCAACATACGACCATGCAAAGTTTATCTATCTCTTTTGGAAGAAGTCCTTAAACTCAGGTTTTTCTGTCTCTGTTAAAGAAGCTGCAAAATATACCATCTTTGGATTCTCTTTTGTACCTATATTGACTGCAACTGATTCTTCTACTAGCATCAGTGACTTTTCCTGTTCAATGGAGAGAATATTTAAACCTCTATCCTTGGGTGCCTCAGGGAGGTTTTCGCCCTTGGATACGTCCTTTATTTTGACTTTTTCTTCGTCCAAAGGTGCCTTTCAGTTTTCACCTAGGGACTCATCATTGTTCTATTCATTGTCTTTTTTCTTTTTATCCTCATTTTTGCGACTAGAGGTGTAAATAGACTCCCTAAAATATGCTTTATCATCCAAGTCTATGGTAAAACTAGCTTTATGATCCCCTCTTGGTATGCCTTCTCAAAGTCCCATGAACTCAGCAATTGCTTCGTCGTTCTCGAATGTGTCTAAGATAGGTGTACCTTGTTGATCCCAGTCTATAAGTTCGGGATATATGAGGGGCATGTCATCATCGGAGTTTTTAAAGGTAGCCGCTGACAGGGTGAATAGTGAATGATTGACATGGTCGCAGAAATTCTGGACTAACTCTTGCTGGATCTTTTCCTTACGAGTAGGTAAACGTTGATGTGGGACCATTGCCTGGGATAGGTCATTGGAAGATGGTGGTTCAGGTGCCCAAGATGCACGATCGAGTTTTTCCCAATAATAGATCTTATGCCATTCTTCTTTGGACAAATGTTTCTTAGGACAAGGACTAGATGGTTTGGGTATAGGTTTCACATTTAGGTCCAATTCTCCAAATAGTGCATCTATGTTCATAGTGCTGGTAGATGAAAGGGAATCCCATTCACCATCGCTTGAGTAAGGGGATTCATCAAAGATTGGAGGGTTATCATAAAATGGGGGAGGTGGATCATGAGATGTCTCGGTGTCTGCTTAAGCACTCACTTCCTCTTGAAATAGTGATGAAGTACTAGGAAACCCAATTCTAAGCGGTTGACACCCTAGCCCTAAGTATTTCGGTCATGGGTGGACAGTAATCGGTTCTGTCCTTCCATTATGATGTAGCCCTAACCCACTGTGCCCGTCATAGCCTTCCTTTTGCATTATCTTAAAGCCTTTTCCATATTGGTTCTTAGCTATTTGAATAGACGGGGAGGGGTATTCATGTTCTTCTTGATACAACTAGGAATCACCTTGGTCCATAATTTCCTCGCTTAGCTCTCCCCATTTGATCAATGTCATTGTAGGGGGAACATTGAATATGACTATTGACTGTATTCTATCTGCCATAGGTAGGCCATATGCCTTAGGTGGAATCAATTGACTGACACAATATGATGCCTTTATACGATACTCACCAAAGCCCTTGTCTTGGATTTCAAGTTTAGGAGTAGTTGATGGAGGTGTGAATGATTTGGACTTAGTGAGATGTGATGAGTCAATGTATTGGGATGAATTGGATGATGAAACTTCTTGATTAACTGGTACTTGGCATTGTGGAATTTCCTTTAGGCTTGTACAATACTGAAACGGATCTGGATCACCATCAATAGTGATCTTGGTGCCATTATGTGGAAATTTGAGACATTGGTGATACATTGAAGGTACAACTTTCATTGCGTGTATCCAAGGTCTACCTAACAACAAATTGTATGGAAGAGTGAGATCCAAGACTTGGAAGCTGGTGTTCATGATTGCTAGACCAATTCTGATAGGGAGTGTGACCTCTCCTTTGGATGATCTTTCCTCATCATCGTAAGCCTTGATGACTATACTCTTAGAGGTATCTACGCAATCTTCTGAGAATCCTAATGCCTTAACCAATTTTATCCCACCATCTCTTCGAAACGATTGACATCTAAATCAGTAGGGACAATTGTGTTCTACAAAGCTTTATCAAGAATGGCTCGATGCTTAGGTGATAAGGTCAATAGTTCCAAGATAGATATTTGCATAGGGGTTTTACTCAATTGATCAAGAAGGTTGTACTTGAACTTAGAAGCTTGTGTAGATGGCTCAGAAGAAGGAGTTGGAATAGTGATCTTGGTTCTACATGTGTTGAAACTACATTTTGGAGGCTTCTTAATGGTGAAGGTATCGACATGCTCATCTGCAGCACGAAGGCTATTTATAATCTTTCCTTTTCCATAGTCAAAATTGGTATTTACGTAATTGGTTGATGGATCGGTCTTAGTTCCTGAACTGAAGGCTTTTCCTTTCGTGTGGTCATGTAATGGGTCCTTGAAGACCTTATGATCACTGTTCTTGGTGTTCTTCTATCCACTGACCTCTATGGTTCCATTCTCCACAAAGTCTTGGATAATGCCCTTGAGTTGGCGATAATTTTGTAGGCTGTGTCCTTTTATTTGATGCTAAAGCTGCACAAGATTAAACATCAATTCTAATCTAAATAAAACAACAAAGAATGATAAGTAAGCATGATTAATCTAAACTAATAAAAACATAGAATGATCTCATCGAATATGCAAATACTTCCTCAATTTATCTCAATTTCCCTTCTCCATCTTGCTGTATTGTTATTCTTGCCCTCAGATTTCTGTGTGTGAATGCAAGCATAACTTCGTCGAGTGTCTCAGCAAAATATCGAAGATTGTTTCTTCTCAAAAGTGTATAATGATTTCGGGAGGAGGAATAATGATAATGATAGGCCATTTTATAAATTTTGTGTTTTCAAATGATCGACTCAGATTGAAAGAGAGATCGATGGATGAGATTGATGAATGCCATGCGATGAGTTATGTGATAGATAGAACGCGAGTTAGAACGTGAGTTCAACTGCAAGTAAAGACTAATTTTAGAACATGAGTTAGAACATGAGTTCCAATCTTCATCTTCAAAAAATAAAAGAAATAGACTTTGTATGCAAAAGCCAAAGTTAGAAGTTGGAGAATAAATGCATGTGAATGCAAACTTGAGTTAGTTAATTAAATAAAGATATTTAATTAATAAATATAGATCATGCATATGAGTTGGAACTAGTTAATCGACTAGTTGTGATGGAGAGTTCTCTCATAGAGATAACTCGAGTCAGACGATAAGTGCATGTAAGAGATAACTTAATGTTAGAGGAATGTGACATAATTAATTAAATAATGAATTAAATGTTAATTTAATTCAACATTCGAAATATGAGACTTTTAATTAAATAAATAAAGTAATTTATTTAATTTGGCTGTTGAAAAGGATAAAATGAATAATTAAATAATAAATATCTAATTATAGATGAAAAGGGGTTAAATGAATAATTAAATAAAGATATTTAATTATAGTTGGAAAAGTATGATAAAGGGGAATTAAATAATAAATTATTTAATTGATAGATAAAGGGGAAAGAATTAATTAGTTCATAACATAATTAAATAAATATGATTTATTTAATTAATTAAGTTGAATAAAGGATGATTATAAATTAATGAATTAATTAAAAAGGGTATTTAATTAATAGAGGAAATATGTGTTAGAAAGGCAATTAAATAAGTAACATTATTTAATCAAGACGACGGACTATAGAAAATTATGTTGAAATGTGTACTCGTAGGCCTAGACCAATTTTTGGTATCTACACAAACATATGGTCTAATTTTTTTTGCCTCACACCTCAACTAAAAATATTAGATTTTGATTATGAAAGTTAGTCCTTAGGTTCTTAGACCTTGTGGATGTAGTGTTGAGGTTGGTTTTCACCCAAATTTCTTTGAAAAATTAGCTACCTCCCCCAAATTTGGAAATTGAAACCCTTCTTGAAACCCTTGTGGATCTGGAAAAATATGTCAGATTTGATGAAACAAAAGGCAAACCTAACTTTCTCTAATACCCTAGATTCAATGGTGGAGTTCTCAAGACCCAAATCACACCTAGAAAAAAATTCATGCTAATATTGGTCCCTTAGATCTAGGAAGAAGAGTACAACACTAAAGCTCTGATACCATGTAGGAGTTTATGGTGAACTCCTCAACACCCTAGGATCACCTATAAGGAAAAATAACTTCCACAAGAGATATGGTAGAAATATCATGCCATGAATAAGGATGCAAGAATGCCAAAATGACATCTAAATTGAATATTAAAATTTACATATTAAGCCTTTCTTATAAAGGAAAAGTGAGGAATAAGATTAGAGAAGATCATGACAAGTGTCTTAATCCTATCACATGAGCCAACTAACTCATAAAATCCTAGGACACAAGCATTAAATAAATGCGAACTAGATAAGATGAGTGACAACTAATTCTTAACTAGAAATATTCCTTCCTAGGACCTAAGTGGACTTAACATGTAAATATGACCTAGATAGGTAAAACACCTATTTACACCAACATTAAGGTGGATAGGGAAGATGGATAGAAATTATATGGGTTGGATGGATGACAATGCTATGTAAAATAGTATGATAGATTATACAATGTGCTCCCAATTGGAATGATACACAGGTAATGAATTTTATGCATGATACCCATGAATATATTTTCATAATGTTAATTATCCAAAGTGCCATAAGAATGGTTTTAACTATTGGATTAGACTATTTCTATTTAATTTTTGCTTTTTTGTCTTTTGATTTTTTTTTAAATTTTAATTAGGTTTTATGCTTTTGAATGATCATCAACTATTTTGGTCCACCTGATGGTGGTGATGTAGATGGTCCTGTCATGATATGCCAATATTTACTTACATAGAGTTGATTTGCTAGGATCATGACACTTTTATCTAGCTCTTGGATGTTATTGTGATCCTTTTTGATAGTAAGGTTGGCCTTATTTGAATGCACATATCATGTTAGAGTGCCATTAGAGTCCTTATGATAAAGTTTTGTTGCTAGGACACATTGAATGTGTGAGCTAGGTTTTTTGGATTTTTAGGTGAGATGCCAAATTGTGATAGGGGATGTAAAATATGGATGGATTATTTAGTTGTTTAGATTTAGTACTTTTATTTTCCAAACTTGGGATGGTGGATGATGAAGTGTTGGTACTGAATGGTGAGTGGGTTTGGGACCAATAGTTTGATACACCTTGCATGTTCCGCTTGAAGACTATTTTGAAAGAGGCATACACCTATGTTTAGTAGGAGGCCTTTTTCCATGTGGCTCCACATTTTAATTGACTATTGTATTTGTAATTGGTTCTTTACTTAATCTAATTTTCTTTAGGATCCATTTTGATTTAATGTGTCCACTTTGATTTTTGGGTTCATTGGATTTAAAAATTTGATTTTAATTTTTTTCTTTGCAATACTTTTATTTTGTTGGTTCCATTTGACGAGTTGAATGATTTGGGAATGATGGTTGATGGTTTGGATAGGAGGAATATTGGAAACAAACTTATAGTAAGGATTACACATGACCCCTATTTTGATGCTTGTATAGACTTAGAAAATAATAAAAAGGTATTCAAACATGAAGGTAAGTGAGATATAAATAATATATCCAAAGGAGATAAGAGGAAAAATAGTAGTTCTTATTAATACAAAGGCATAATCCTATTTACAATTGTAGTGTGCATGGAAATTGTGTTGCAAGTATGAAGGTGTTGTTGTTGATTTTAACAAGCTTGGGTTGTCATTGGTGTAAATTATGTAGTGGTTGAGAGAGATTGCTTCTTTGATTAGTTACATTATGTTTTCATTAGTTAAGTTATTGGTGTTAACCTCTGATGTTGATTTGATAAGCTTATGGATATGGTTTTGGTAGTGATAAAGTTGTTGAGGAAATTGAGAAAATTGATAAAAAGAGGAATCTGGGTGTTGAAAATGTGTTTTGGTTTTTCTCCGCATCTCTTATGAGTTGAAGATATGCTTGTGTGGTTTGTATATGTTGGTTAGAGGTGTTCATATTTTCTATATCCAAAATTTGTGCTTTTGGATCGATGTGCAAAAGAAGTTATGTTCTCTAGTGTGTGAGCCAAATTTACAGTATTGCTTATAGAGGTGTCTGGGAGAAATTTTTTTGCCCCGTGTTTCTCTGCAATTCTACTTCAGGTATTGCAATTCTAAAGGTATGTTGATGGTGTTGGTCTCTTTCCTATGTTAAGAGGTTTCGTGGTTTGGTGCTTTGAAAGATGGTTTTTATAGTTAAAGTGTTTGGAAATGTAGTTTGAGTGTACGAAGATGTGTATATTCTGAAGGTGCGAGTTGGTGCAAAGAATTTTTTGGATCTAGGGTGGTTTGTGGATTATTCTATATTGTCTAGAAGTGTGGTGTGTGTGTGGTTTTCAATTCATCCTTAGATTTGAGGAAGCATTTACTTTAAAGTTTAATGGTGTTTGCATGGGTAACAATCGCCCTGGTGTTTACAATACATTCAAGGATGTTTAAGTATTAATGAAGTTGTAGTGTGGCATGCAAGTGTTGATTTGGGTCCCAATTAAGTTTTGTATTGGTCCATTTTCATTATTATCCACCATGAGAATTCTTAGTGCTGACCTATTTTTGAGTTTGTAAAGTGTAAGGTGTGTGTAGGCAACTTGAAGATTATTTTCAAGTTGTGGATTGTATAAATACAAGGCAACTTGATGCAAGATTGTGTGTGGAATAGAGTTGAGTGTTGTGATGCAAAATTAATTAAAAATTTGTGAAATGCAGTATGAGCTATAATGCAATATCATTGAATGCAGTGCGCTGAAGGATTCTTGATCTCTTGAAGGTTGTGAGTATTGTTGGAGATATTGTGGTAGATTCTCTATTGCGTTGAGATCATGTTCTCTATGTAAAATTCTATCTTCCTTCTTCTTTCTATTTTAGTAATGAGCCTAGAATGTGAGCCTTTCTAGACAACGTGTACTATTGATCTGACAGTGAGCCTCTTTGTACCAGTTTTGTAGTTACCCATATTGTGAGCTAATCCTCATTGTGGTTTTTCCCTTCTAGGGTTTTCCACGTAAATTTGGTGCTCTCTTATGTATAGTGTTGTTATTTTAATTTATTTTATCTATATTTCATGATTAAACATTATAAAAAATTAAGGGATTAATGAATACATGTGGATTTGATTATTGATGAGGGTTTTTATATTTTAATTAGATACAACTAATTCACCCCCTCTCAGTTGTCTTGTTCATTCAACAAATTGTAGTGTCTACCAAAGAAACTTAAAAAATAATAACCCTTTACAATGAGAACAAGAGTTCTCTATATACAAGAGAGAAAATAAAAAATAATTGCCAAGAAGATTTTCTAACACTCTTCTAACCTCAACCATGCCTTTGCATTGATGACTAGATCAGTGCACCAGAGAATTGAGATCGCCTATAAAATCCATAGTAGGCATTTTAACGACAAAAGATAATTTACATTAGAAGGAAACACATACCACAATATTGGGTGAAGAATTTTAGGATGTTTAAGTCCCAAAGAAAATTATAATCAAAGAAGGGATTTATTATCTTATTATAAGGACACAATGTTGTGTTTGGATCTAGGTATGCACAATATATAACAAAGATTACTTGGGGTTTCTATCTTTTTTTATGTTTTTTTTTTAAATGATTAGTATGCTAAAAAATGTTTATATGTGGATTATTGCATGCATGGAGGTAGAACATAGAAACATGGATTGTTGCATGCATGTTTTTTTGTATAGTCTATGAATGGTTTTTTTTTAGACTATAGGAATCGGTTGGGTATCCGTCCCTTATAAACTGCAATGCACCTGGTAAAATTTTTTCACGTGACCGATGATGCTGGCATGCCACAACTTCTAGTACCTCGGGGAGAGTGGGGAGACTAGATCTCGTGACCTTTTTCCTACAACATGATGCTTTAGCCAATCGAGCTAGGCCCACTGCCCCAGTCTATGGATGGTTTAGGTTAGTTGTCCTTAACTATTTTTTCTATTGTATATCTAATTATTTGACATATTTTTTCCTCTAGGAAAGGAAATGTGATGTTAGGCTATTTTAATATAGTTAGGTGATGTTGAAGTTTATTAATTTATGGTTTTTTATATATATATAATTGCTAAATAATTATTATATTTTATGGGAAAGGCCTCAACAAAACTATTAAATTAATGATAAAATATATATTCTTTTAATCTTTATATTACTAGAAATCACTCTTTGACTAGATTTTTATTATGTATGGTATATTCATATGTTTTATGGCCATAATTATAATTATATTTATTATTTCGCTTATATATAAGAAAATAAAATTTCCCTATTATAAATGTAGGCTAAGTAAGTTAATGCATGTGATTAAGCATAAATCAACACAGATTAATTACTTTATGATAACTTGGAATTATCAAGGATGCAAATCAAAATTATAAATTAGGTAAGTAGATAGAACAAGTTAAGATAGTTTGAGAAGGATGAAGAATAATTATAATGTCACAATTTAAAATTCACTTCACTACTGATAATGATGCTCTCTATTTCCACTTTGACTTAAAACCAAAATAGTCTATACACTTTTTATCTAATTCACATTGTGTGAGATAGATCCTACCCATATTAGAAATTTATTTTCATGTATAAGTGATCTAAAATCATAATTTAAATGATACTCTACATTGATACTTCTTCAAATAAACTCAATATAATATTTATTTTTTATTGATTGTCAATGATTGGCCATATTTAAAATACATTGGGGAAATTATCGAATCACAATGGTCATGTTCTCCTACTTCAACCAACTTCATTATAATAGCTTTATAGTCATGAAATTGATCAAAAACCATAAAATTTAATCATAAAAATTTTTAAATTTTTTAATGCAAAATTAGGTTCCTTTTAATTCCCAACAGTGAACTATTCCTTAAATGAATTCCTTGTAATTTTAGATGGTAATTAGAGATATTAATTAATGCACATTTAATGCCTTTTCTAAGATTTTTTCATGGAGGCTACCCAAGGTCAATAGACTAAATGGAATTCCAATAGAGTATAAGTTTGATAGATTGCAACATTCAAGATCTATTTATGATCAATGCATTTACATGATGCATATACAAAATAGGTAAGGTTATATAAGATACACCACTAATGTATATGAATGTATGAATAATATGGAATAATAGATGTAATCACATGTTTTTACATCTCCAAAAAACTATGAAAGTGAAATTCATATGATACAATGATAACCTACCTAAGTAGATGCTATCTGAGGAGGAAGATTATCTTATCTTAGGTGCATAATATGGAATACAATAATAAAGAAAATGTAAAAAAAAAATAATGCATAAAAAACCCTCCATAAGTGTCACTAAAATGGGAATGGAAAGAAATATATATGTATCCTAATAAATGTGTAGCCATGTTACATACCCATGTAGAAAATATGTGTCCCTCAAATAACAAGGAATGATGACACCTCATACAAGGGGAAAATCCCCTAGAAAAATGCCCCTTAGAAGAGAGAGATAGTTCTCCAAATAGAGAGATAAATGAGAGAACTAGACATGCATATAAAAGATAAAGGATCTTGCACAAATCATGGGTGCTCAACACTAAATAATGAATATGGCTCATAATCATCAAACAAAATTTCAACCCTTGGCAATAAATAATGCTAAAGGCGTATTCAAGATATCTTCCCATTCCTAAATGGATTATGAGAGAAGAAATATAAAATAAACATCTCTAGAAAATAATCAAGTATCACCATTCAATGTCAAAAGGTTTCATGAATAAATCAAGTGTCCCATGAAATGACAATCTAGAACCTTACAGAAATAGATGTAGAACAATATCCAAAGATAAAGTGATAATAGTTGTGATGGAATTATCATCAAAGAAGGTATGAATTTATTCAAGAGTTTCCTCCAAATCTATAAGAAAAGGAATCATAAAATGAACTTGCAAGTTCTATAAGTTAATTATCCCAATAAGTTGGCTTCAAAAGATAATGAGTATGATTTACAAGTAATCACTAGAATCCATGGATGTGACAATAGTAGGATTATTAGAAGAAACAAGAGGATAAGATGGAATAGTTGTAGTCCTGGTAGAATCTATATGTGTAAGGTTATATAAGGAAGCATAACTATAAATTGGAGATTTAGGTTCCTCATACAAAAAATAGACAATGGTCTGATGCAGAGGCTAGGTGGGAATCACTCACAAAACAAAAATTCAACTCTCAACCAAGAACCCAACTCCAATCTTAAGGACATCAACTCACCCTCAAGAATCTTAAACCCCAAAGTTTGCAAAACACTCAAAAAAACCAGTCTAGGCCAATTTCCTCACAACCTTCCCAAAACACTCAACAACTAAATGATGGATTAAGATACCCTTTTCAGGGTTACACAACATACAAGAAAACCAAGTGTCACTCTTTTGGACCGTTATAGACTTTCAGTAAACACACCCAGGCTCTGGGCCTCACAATTAGCCCCTTTTTCAAAGGAACCCTCACTCAAATTCATCCCCAAACAAAAAGAACCTGAAACAATTTTAGGAAAGGCTCTCAAACTCAGGATTTGTTGACTCTTAGGGCCCCAAGAACTTGTCTTAAATCTTTGCTCAAAAACCCTCCTAATTCTCCACCAAAATGAGGGTTTAAGGAAAATCACAACTCCCGACTCTCCCAAATCCTCCCAGGGGTCTAGACACCATTTATTACCTCTACCCTAACTCTAGAAACTCTCACAATCCCATTTCCCTCAACAATTCTCCAATTCACTACTTAGGTTCCTTGCATTCATAATGGAACCACCCCTATTCAGTGACAAGAACACCACATCCCACTGGGTTTTTTCACCCTCTCACCCTCCAAAGAGTCTAACCATCTAACTAGACATAATACAATCCAATCCATCAAGCCACAGAGTTAGCACAGTAGGTGGATTGGCAAATAGATCATGGAAAGACCTTCAAACCTTCACCTTGCAAATAGAACAGTCAACGCAATTTACTGATCCCTCACGCACCAACAGAGGTTCTAAGCCTCCAAGAAAATGAAATAAGGTATTAAACAAATGCATCAAAAAATACCCATAGTATTAATACATATCAACCCTGTACGGGCTTGCACCAAGAAAGAAAATTCAGAAAAACCAGTAAAAAGATGGTGATTAGCCTTTCCAAAATGCAATTTTCTTTATTGGATTTCGACAACCAAACTTTCTCAGGGATTACATGAATGTTTATAATGATTTCAACTTCCAACTCCCTCCTACAACTGACCAACTACATTTATAACAGAATTTTGACCCACTCATGATCGTTTGGAGGTCAAGGTTATGCACTTTACATAATTTTCTTAAACAATTTCACTACATACTTAGTAAGTTTGATCTTTTTGACCCCATGCTCATCCAACCTATTAAAAGTGGTCTAATGAGAACTTATTTGCATAAAAGACATGGCTTAAAGCCATCTACTACCTATCTACCACCCCTTGTCACATGACATACAAGATTTTGAGTACAAAGCAACTTAATTTGACATATTTTGCATAAAACATGAAAACCTTTAAAATACTTGGTGAACCTTTAAGGTAATTTCTCCTATCATGTTAGGGTCAGGATCTAGGTGCTCTTGCACCATGGTCCAAGTAGTGAAAGGACACTCAATGTGCTCTATGTGATATATTATACTCTTATAAATAGTAATATATTAGTTATTTGACCATGTCATTATTGTTAAGCCATGCACATATTTTTTATGGTCACTTGGCTCAAGAATGAGTCTAAGGTGATATGAGAATAGATCATACAAATTGGATTCATTCTTTATCCCTTGTTTCTAAAATAAATTGTTCTCTAAATTTAGCTTGATGATAAAATGGTAAAATTGAATGCAAAAAACCATGATGACATCCCAAAAATTACTTTATCATAAGATTCCTCCTATAATAAAATCAATGAAGGTCCTAACAACAATAATTTGGTCATTTATAATTAGTTCAAGTATAATTACCACCTTTAAAGTGTTGAACAAGACAACTGAGAGGGGGGGGGGGGGTGAAATAGTTGTAACAAATTTTACCCTTAAAACTTTCACCAGAATTAGATCAATCAAAAATCCTTTACTCTACTAAAATGATTAAATATTAAGTACAAAGGAAGAAATTGAAAAGCATTACACATACACAATAGCACCATATTTACGTTGAAAACCCAATAAGGGAAAAATCATGATGAGGATTAACTAACAATACAAATAATATCAAAATCGATTACAAAGGCTCATTGCTATAGAAGGCTCACTACAAAAATAGGACTCACTGTCCAACAAGGGTTAACCACCTGAAGGGTTCACTGCCAAAACAAGACTCACTATCCAAATCAAGAATCACTGTCC
Source organism: Sequoiadendron giganteum (assembly GCA_007115665.2). Taxonomy (NCBI): domain Eukaryota; kingdom Viridiplantae; phylum Streptophyta; class Pinopsida; order Cupressales; family Cupressaceae; genus Sequoiadendron; species Sequoiadendron giganteum. Next base: position 137,445,109 of record CM021107.1, read on the forward strand.
AACAAGGGTTAACCACCCGAAGGGCTCACTACCACACAAATAAAAATAATATAGAAGCGATATGTTACAAAAAGAAGAAAATATCAATGCAACAAAGATTTCCACTACAACTCACTCAACCACTTGTAGACATGCATGAATGATAGATTACAACTTCAACTCACTGCATCCAAAATCTCAACAATTAGATTTTGCACTCACATAACATACAAATTGTTTCACATCTATTTCACATCTATCTTGCTCTATTTATTTGAACTTATCTCTTTGTACACTTTTCATCAATATCTCATCCTGTATTTATACCATCTTCAACTTTGAAACATATCCGAATTCGGAAATCCATCATTTAAATTAAAATTAGGTTAGTGCCAAAAAATTCTATGGTTGAATTAGAATGAGGGAAACACAAACACACACTTGATGAGGCATGAACTTAAAAATTAGTGTTTAACACAAGGTTGGCCAAACCAGTGTAAAACACATAGACCAATTAAACACACACAACCCTTAACATAATAGAATATTTCTAGATAACAAAATTATCTTTAAAACAATCATAACAGCTTAAATCTAGAACTGTAATTCATAATACTCAACCAAGAAGAAATCTATAGCAACTAAATTTCTCCCGGACCTCAGCCAAATACCTTGAAAAACATAGTTTACAATTGGTGAACATAACTCACACTATACAATGATCTAGAGACCCAAAATATGGATATAGTAGCTTCCAATAATCATGATCAACATATTTGAACCACACAAACATAGGAGAAAATCTCAGAGAAAAACCTGGAGAAAAAATTGAACACTTGCAAACTTTCTTCATTACAATTTTCTCAATATCCTCGACATATACAACCAATAATCTACATCCATGATATCAATGACAATAACAACCAATTGATAACTAGTTAACTAGCTGGCATCAATGAAAACACCTTCATTCATGCAACAACCTTGCAACAATATCCCCCTTTGTCATTAGGGTCAACACATGATGTGAAACCCATCAAAGACAACACAATAGCTCTGAGCATACTTTTCATGATTTTAATTTATGCTTCCCCCCTAGAAGATAATCTTTTTCGCATCTTCCTCATCTCCCCCTTTGACATCAATAGCAAAGGAAAAGGATATTTTACATTTATTTCCCCTTTGAAATTAAGAACAGAATACTCTTTCAATGACAACACATGACACTACCTACTCCCCATGAGAGGTAGCCACCAAACATCAGTCTAGAAGAAAGATAGATCCATAGACCCACAAGACTGATGCATCTCCATATGCATCTAGTTCAAGAAGGGAGGGGAAATAACCCCCAAGTTCTCTCAGAGATACTCAAAAGTATCTTTAGGAAGAGCCTTCATAAACATATCAAAAATATGACCCTTCATAGGTATATATACTCAAGTTTTACTTCATACTCAAAAACCTCCTCTCTTAAAAAGTGATACCTGATAGATATATGCTTTTTCCTCGAGTGCATCACTAGATTCTTTGAATTGTTAATTGCACTTGTATTATCATAGAATATAGAAATAGGATCATCATACAATATTTTGATATATTTCAATGTCTATTTCATCCATAAAAAATTTGTACAACAATATACTCAGCTTCAATAGTGGAAAAAGAAACCAAATCTTGCTTTTTACTCAACCAAGAAACTTCTTTGCAACCAAGAAAGAATGTACCACCACATTTAATTTTTCTGTTATCAATATAGCTAGCCCAATCTACATCTATATAAGAACTTAGTATAAATTCAGTATCCCTAGGATACCAGAAGCCATAATTTGGAGTGCCATTCAAATATATGAATATTATCTTAATAGCAACAACATGTGTTTCTTGAGGATATTCTTGAAATATAGCCACAAGAAAAGATGCATGCATAATATTCAAACATATCCTCCAAAGATAATGTCATAGACATATCCTCTAAAGATAATGTCATAGACATATCCTCCAAAGATAATGTCATATAAATATACAACTACAATCAATATTTTTTCAATTTCAATTTTAAAGTATAGATTACTATCTTCCGTACCTTTGTTGAAACCTTGCTGAATCAAATACATGTCTAACCTTGCATACCCAGATCTATGAGCTTGATTCAATCCATATAAATACTTCTTCAATTTGTAGACCATATCCAGTTGATCCGACAACTAAAATCCTTCCAATTGTTCCATGTAGACATCTCTCTTCTTCTAGCTCACCATTCACAAATGTAGGCTTAACATCAATCTAATAGACCTTGAAATATTTATGAGTAGAAAACACTAAGAAAATTATTGTATCTTCCATTCTTTCCATTGGAGCAAAAGTCTCCTGAAAATATATGCCTTCTACTTGTGAGTAGCCTTTACACACAAGCCCTGCTTTATTTTTGACCACTTCTCCATTCTCATTCAACTTGTTTCTGAATACCCACTTTGATGCAATTATGTTTTTATCTGTTGGTCTAGGGACCAATCCCCAAGTTTGATTCTTCTCAATCTACATAATTTCTTATTTCATATCTTCCATACAATTCTTATCTTTAAATACTTCACTTATAGTCTTTGGTTCAATCTCAAAAAGTAAACACAAATTTATCTCACCACCAACAACTTTTCTTCTTGTCAATACTCCTTTTCTCTTATCTCCAATGATCTAAATTTTTGAATGATTTTTTTGCACATATTTAGGTTTCTTAGGGGATACCACCAAAGCTTCTTCTTCTTCTTACTCATTCTGCTTCTCTTGATCATCCTACTCCTATTCTTCCATAAATTCTTCAATCCTTATGCAATCAGGTTCATTAGATACATATCCATCAACTTCAATAGAATTATTCATTGCTTCATAAACCTTGAAATTTATGCTTTCTACAATATTTCTCAGTGTTTTATTGAAACATCTATTAGCTTTGATTCTAGTAGAATATCCAAGAATAATACCTTCATCAATTCTAGCATCAAACTTCCCTAAATTTTCTTCACCCCATCTGATATAACATTTGATTCCAAATATCTTGAAGTACTTAACAATAGGAATTCTTCCACACCATAGCTCATAGGGGGTCTTCGTATTGTTAGTTATTGCTTGAACTCAATTGAACACATCAAAAAAAGTGTGAATAGCTTCTCTCCAGTAAAATTTTGGTAGACTGGCTTCAGTAATCATTGATCTAACATCTTCTTGAATTGTTCTATTCTTCCTTTCAACAAATCCATTCTGTTGAGGAGTTCTCAAAGCAGATAACTATCTTTTTATTCCATGAACTTCACAAAACATATTAAAATCATGGGAGGTGAGTTCACCACCTCTATTAGACCTTAAGCATTTTATTCTCAAATTTACTTCATTCTCAATCATAGCTTTGAATGTCTTGAATCTATCTAATGCATCAAATTTATCTCTAAGAAATGTAACCCACGTGTACCTAGAGTAATCATTAATCAAAAGAATAAAGTACCTTTCACCTTGTAAAATTATCACTCTTGTAGGACCACATAGATCTGTATGAATTAAATATAGTATTCTGATAGTAGATTGTTCCTTTGATTTGAAGTTATTTCTTGCTTGCTTGCCAAACTGGAAATTCCTGCAAATAGCATTAACAAGCTTTGTAATCCTTAGTAAATCTCTCATGACTTGTACTACAATAATCCTCACTAGATTATCAAATTCACATGACACATTCTTTGATTCCATAACCAACTGTCATTAATTTGAATCATAAAGCAACACCCATCAACACCCTTAAGTTAATATATATTTTCTTTAGACTTCTTTCCAGTGACAATCACTATTCTAGATCCTTTCCTAATTTCACTTCTCTCATCCTCAAACACAAGATTATATCCTTTACTACACATCTATCCAAAACTCAAGAGATTATTCCTTAAGCTCTTAACATAGTAGACATCATCAGTATTATGCTTGCCATCAAAACTTACAGAACCCATCCCACAAATCTTAGCACCACTATCATCTCCAAACAAAACTAAGCCTCCATCATATTTTTTAAGTTTAAATAACTTACTCTTATCACCAGTCATGTGATGTGAATATCCACTACCAACAAACCAATAGTTCTTTTCCTATTTAGCATGTAGGGTAGAGATTATAGTATCTTTATCTTTCTCTTTATCTAGAGGACATTCATTCACCTAAATTTTAGAATTAGCAGAAGTAGGTTCACATTTTATAGCCAAGAACAAGCATTCATTGTCATCAAGATATCCATAATCAGATTCCTCACAAAAAATACTAGCATCCTCATTCACATAATATGCTCCATTGATCTTCTTACCTTTGTTTTCTTTGTTAAATCTTTGTTTATTCTTCTTAGCTCTTTATGGACATCTCGAAGCATAATGACCTATTCATCCACAACTAAAGCATTTAAAAGGTAACTTAACTTCATACTTACCAGAGCCTTTCCTCATCCTTCTCACAAATTTAGCTTCTAATTCATCAAGATTTTCTTCATTCGGATCTTCAGATTTTGTAGCCTCAAAAGCAGTTTTTGATTTGGATCCATTTCTCAAATTTAGCTTTCTTAACTCATAAGATGTTAGAGTTACCAATAACTAATCTTTAGTGTAGGTCTTGTATTCTATATCTTCTTCAATAGCAGATACCTTTTCACTGTATGCATCAGGGAGAGTTTTAAGAATCTTCTTTACAATCCTAGATTCATCTATTATAGCACCAAGTACTCGCATTCCACCTACCATCTCATCTACTTTTTGTACATAGGATTTAATGTTCTCATCTTCAAACATATGTAGGATCTCAAATCGTGTCTCCAAATTTTGCAACTTTGCTTCTTTGACCCTTTCATCTCTTTCATGTGCCTTTCCTAAAGCATTCTAGAATTCTTTAGCAATCTTCATATTTTGAACTTTAATCAACTTGGAATGTGTACGACTATTATTTAAAATTAACTTTCCCTTATTGTTCGCTTCATATGCCTTGATTTCATCAGTTGTACTTGGACCATTAGCAGGAGGGGTGTAAGTAGTCTTGTAAGATTTATCCACATCATATCCATAATACTCCAAATATTCTTTCATCAATATTTTCTAGATAGTATAATTAGTTCCATTGAAATTTAGATACT
>CM021107.1:137450336-137549267 GCA_007115665.2 Sequoiadendron giganteum
GGAGGTGCCAAAGTGGGTAGAGTGGGTGGTAGAGATGGTGGTAGAGGTGGTAGTAGAGGTCAGAGAGGATGGAGAGGAGGACATGCACCTATTGAGGAGGCCGTAGTGGTGGATGTACCGATGGTGGACCTCAGAGGGGGAGGGGATGTACAGCCTGAGGGTGAGCATGCTGTAGCAGAGGTAGTGGTTGAGGAGCGTGTAGATGTAGATGTGGGAATAGAGGATGTTGCAGAGGATCTAGATGTAGAGATGGATGTGGACCCTCTAGGGATTTTGGTGGGATATGGAGAGGATGACATTGAGGATGATGTGGAGGAGGATGCACTGATGGAGGAGCAAGAGAGATAGCTTAGAGATCAGATAGTGGAGGGGAGACGCGAGGAGGATGCTCCTAGGGATGGTGACAGAGAGGTTCTAGAGGAGAGACTCAGAGTGATGACCACAGAGTTTGACGCGATGAGGTTAGAGAGAGATAGTTCCCATGCAGAGAGAGACAGTATCCATGCAGAGAGGGACAGTGCTATGATGGAGAGAGATCAGGCAATTGCTCGAAGACAGGAGATAGAGCAGGAGTTCACAGAGGTTAGATGCCTTTGCAGTGGGTCCTCCTCTGATGGCATGGTACGGAAGTTGGTCAGAGCGATGGAGAGAGCCAGTTATTATAGAGAGTTATATGAGGCAGCAATGCCAGCAGAGAGATGGGGTCCTACCTTTTCTGAGGTGCTGAGTCAGAGATCACAGAGTAGGAGTCAGAGGACACAGAGTACCGAGGGGGTGGTAGGACCATCGAGGCCAGGTCCATATGATAGGCCATCCACCTCGCAGAGAGCACCCACGGGGATGTTCCCACCACCTTCACCACGTGACAGTAGTGGTAGTGGGACACGATGACATACTTTTGTATACATGTAGACATCTGTATGTTGATCATAGAGCCTGCGAGCTCATGTATTATTTATGGACACTATGATATTGTACTGTGACACACTATCTTGAGTGATATATATATGATTTTGGCGGCTTGGATATGACATGCAGTTCTACTTATGATGATGCATGACTTTTATTAGATGATGTATGTACATGTGTTTATGAATGAAATGTTTCTACATGTTATGGATGATTCTATGTGCGATGGATAATGGAGGTAATGAATGTTTATGCTTATTTATATGTGATGGTGAAATGTATATGCAATGTCTGTTGTGCTATGTTGATATAATGTCAATTATGTATGTAATGAGAATGTTAATGTGTTACTATATGAAAATGCTTATAAAAGATGGATGTAAATGCAAAATGACCTAATGTTTGTGTTGTGTCACAGGACTCTATCATTATGTTGGATGAGAGAAATGTTAATGACTATAGAATGTTAGTAAGAAAGAATGATTGTGTTGATCGATCGAGAAAAAATAAAAGAATGAATGAGTATGAATCTGATTTGAGAAAACATATAATCTTTGATATCCTTGCCAAACTATGCTATACTTGCAATTTTATCATCACTGGGCAGACATGACACAAATGGATGGTACACACTATGATATGAGATAGACCATAGTGTACAAAATCATCCATTTGCAAAAAACAGACAGTCGTAGACAAGAAATATCAAAACGTAAACTAAGGACAAGATTGCCCCAGTCATTGTTGTCAAGAGAAACCACAAACAGCAAACAAATAAAACATGGATCATGATACGTCATTGCTCCTCTAAATTCTTGATAGGACATCCTTGAGGAAACTAGTAACATGATTCAAAAATCCAAAGTTTAAAAGACAATTGACAGACATCAGCCAAAGAAAAAGAGTCCTGAGACATCCTTGCTTCTCTAAATCCCCCAAGGGACATCCTTGAGAAAGCTAGTAATAGGACTAATTCACAAATCGATACAAAGAAAAGATAAAATAAGATGAAAAGTCATAAAGCCAAATAAATGTATTTGCCAAAACTTGATCTTGTAGGATTGTTTGATGTTGATGTCTGACATAGCATAATGTGAGAGAATGACACATACCACATAAACCGTTTAGTCTGGTTTCGACTGGGTGACTTCTGTATAAGGCATGACAAAGCCTGGTTTCAGTAAGACACGTGTCGTATAAGACGTTGGAGTCTGATGAATTTGATGCAACAAGACACATTGAGACTATGACAATTTGATGACATCTATGGACAAGAAAGACATATCTTGCTTAGACATAAGTTGATTGCTTTGACAATGTGTATGATATTGACTTCATGACAAGTTGAGTGTGTACGTGTAGACAGTGTATGACATGAGATGATACCTTAAACTATGATATGCAATGTGTGTGATAATGATAGTGAATGAACCCTATTGGACGGACCTAGTGTGGTCTGAGGAGCTCATCAATTGATTAGCCTTGCCTACGTTGTACACGTAGAGACCTTGTAGTTCGACACAACCAATGAATTTGAATATACAAAGAGTCATTATTTAAATGTGTGTGATACAGGACAAACCTAGACTGATAGACCTAATGCCTCGGGGGCACATCGATTGATGGCCTTGCCCATGTCCCAGTCGCAGAGGCAACATAGTTCGACTATGAATACGACTGACTTAACATGACTGACTTGACACTGTTTTGTTTTTGGTATTTTCTGACATGTTTTGATTTTTTTGGATTTTTGAAGTTTTCTAATGTTTTTGTTTTTTTAGGACATTTTCTGATGGTGCAATGCTATGTACAAGGCATTCATGGAATAGAACAAGGATTTTCCCCCAGTTGGGAATAAGACTTGCGAGATGGAGTGGATAATGTGACGGAGTGGGATGTTAGATGTCAATCATTCCAAGCGATGTATAGGACAACCATTTAATATGAGTGATGGGGGAAAGGCTGATTGGAATGATGGTAGACAAAAGAGCGAGCTTGACTACACATGGTGCCTGTTTCCCAGGTTTTTACCATGGTACTTATCCCTAGTGCCACCAAAGTGGTTTTCACTATAGGACGGATTATTTCCCTTTACTTTTTTGATTTTCCAATTTTTGTTTATTTTTTATTTTTTTATTTTTATTTTTCAATTTTTTTGTATTTTCTAGATTAAGACACGGATTCTCAAAAGCTAAGCATAGAACCTCTTTAGATGCAGACTGTTGATAGGTGACAAAAGCAGATCTCCTTCAGGAGTAGATAGTTAGTATGCTCCTGACCCAAAGGCTTCTGTGACAATGTATGGCCCTAACCAGTTAGGCTCAAACTTTCCTGGTTTCTCTCGTTCAGCTTGGTTCTTCGGATTCTCCATTAATACCAGGTCACCAATGTCAAAATGTCTATTGAGAACCTTCCTATTGTAGCTCCGACGAAGATGATTTTGATATGCTTGCAAATGATCTAATGCTTTCTATCTTCGTTCATCTAGTAATTCAAGCTCTTGTAGCCTAGAGACACGGTATTCTTCATCATCGACATGACCCTTCAAAGATACCCTTAGAGAAGATATTTCTATCTCTATAGGTAAGATAGCTTCGGACCCAAATACAAGGGAAATTGGAGTGGCACCGGTGGGAGTGTGGATGCTTGTGCGGTAAGCCCATAAGGCAGGATTAAGCTATAGGTGCCAGTCACAACCAGTGTCATTGATAGTCTTTTTAAGGATTCTAACAATGGTTTTATTAGATGCCTCAGATTGGCCATTACCTTGTGGGTAATACGGGGTGGAAAAATGATGCTTGATGTGGAATTCTTCACATAAATGGTGTACTTATTGGTTCTTGAATGGGCGGCCATTATCTGTGATTATGGATTGTGGTACACCATACCGACAAATGATATAGTTTAGAATAAACTTAGATATTTGGGTGCCAGTGATGTAGGTCATGGGAACGGCTTCAATCCACTTGGTGAAGTATTCGGTAGCGGTAATGATGAATTTGTGGCCATTGGATGATGGTGGGTGTATCTTACCTATGAGGTCGAGTCCCCATTGGGCGAAAGGCCATGGTGAAGTAATCGGTCGAAGCTCCTGTGCTGGTGCTCTTATCAAGTCTCCATGTATTTGACATTGTCTACACATCTTCACAAAGACGTATGAGTCTTTCTCCATAGTAGGCCAATAGTAACCTAGTCTCATAATCTTATGGGCTAAGGTTGGACCACTCGAATGGGATCCACATATACCCTCGTGCACTACTCGCAAAGTTGTTTGTGCTTCTTCAGCATCGAGACATCTCATTAGGGCATTGTCTAAGGTGTGTCTATATAGGGTTTCTCTGATGATGGTGTACTTGGCGGACTTACGGATGAAGGTTCGACGTTGGTTATTGGACAAGTCTTGAGGTAAGGTTTGATTTGTTAGATAGTCGAATATTTCTTTATACCAAGGAGATGTAGGACCAACAATGGTACACACCATCATAGTATCAGGGATATCGTAAGCAGGGACCAACAGTTGTTCAACCAGAAACTCAAACTTAGGCACGTTACTCAGAATATCCAACAAGGAACCCATAGTTGCCATAGCATCTGCAGCTCTATTCCGAATGCGTGATATTTGTTGAAAAGTTATGTCCTTGAAATATTGTTTGAAACTATCAGCCATTCTCTTGTAAGGGGCAAGCTTCTCATCCTTAGTTTTGTACTAATCATTTACCTATCGGATTACCAGTTGAGAGTCACCAAAGACATGTAGGCTCTTAATGTTCCATTGTGCTACCATTTTCAAGCCTGTCACTAAGGCTTCGTATTCTGCTACATTGTTTGTACAAGGGAAAGCAATCCTAAATGATTTGGGAATGGTATCACCTTGAGGTGTGACAAATAAGACACCAGCTCCTGAACCACGATTTGTATGTGACCCATCAAATTACAGTTTCCAGTCAATTTTAATGTCAATGTTGAATAGAAATTCATCTGGAAATCTGCCACTAAGGGATGATCTGCTTTTATAGGTGCATTAGCTAACTGATCGACAATCACCTGTCCTTTTATAGCCTTCCTCTCGACATACTCAATGTCATGCTCACTAAGTATCATGACCCATTTAGCCAATCAGCCTGTTAAAGCTGCCTTACTTAGAAGGTATTTGAGTGGATCAATTTTTGCAATTAACACTGTTCGTCGATTGAGCATGTAGTGCCAAAGTTTTTGGGTAGCAAAAACTACCGGAAGACAAGCACGTTCTATGTTTCTGTAATTCAATTCATAGCCCACTAAGGTATGACTGATGTAATAGACCGCTCTCTCATGACCTTGATTATCTTTTTGTGCGAAGAAGAGCCCCTAATGCCGACTGAGTTGCTGAAATATATAAGATCAAAGGCTTTCCTTCTGTAGGTGGCATTAAGACTAGTGGAGTTAGCAAATAGTCCTTGATTTGTTGGAATGATTCCTGGCATTTAAGCGTCCACACAAATGGTACTCCTTTCTTGAGTAGATGTTGAAATGGATGAATCTTATCTGCCAGTTGTACTATGAATTGCCTAATTGACTGGAGGAGGCATTTCTATGATAGCTCTTACCTTCTCTAGATCTACTTCAATGCCTCTTCAAGAGATGATATACCCTAACAGTTTCCTCGATTTGACTCCAAATACACATTTCTTCGGATTCAGCCTGACATTGTAGTTCTCTAGCCATTGGAATATCTTATTTAAAACCTTTAAGTGAGCTTCTCTTGTTTCTGATTTTGCTATAATGTCATCGACGTAATATTCCATGAGAATGTGTACAAAGTCATGGAAAATTGTAGTCATTGCATGTTGATAAGTAGCTCCTACGTTCTTAAGCCCAAAAGGCATAACGTTCCAATAGTATGTGCCCCATGGACACGTGAAAGTTGTCTTATGTTGATCTTCAGTTGCTATTTTACTCTGGTTGTATCCCGAAAAACCAACCATGAGGGATAGCATTTCATACCCCGCTGTAAGATCCACTATCATATCTATATTCAGCAAAGGGAAGTCATCCTTAGGACATGCCTTGTTGATGTCTCTAAAGTCTGTGCAAATTTGAATGCCCCCAGTTGGTTTAGTCATGGGTACAAGATTCGATATCCAATCTGTATAGTCTATTGTCCTTATGAATCCTACATCCAAGAGTTTCTTTAGTTCTGTCTTGACCAATAGAGCAATCTACGGGTGCATTTTTCTTAACTTTTGATTGACTGGTTTGATGCCTGGTTGCAATGGTAAATGGTGCAATATTAGATCTGGATCCAGCCCAGGCATGTCAACATACGACCATGCAAAGTTTATCTATCTCTTTTGGAAGAAGTCCTTAAACTCAGGTTTTTCTGTCTCTGTTAAAGAAGCTGCAAAATATACCATCTTTGGATTCTCTTTTGTACCTATATTGACTGCAACTGATTCTTCTACTAGCATCAGTGACTTTTCCTGTTCAATGGAGAGAATATTTAAACCTCTATCCTTGGGTGCCTCAGGGAGGTTTTCGCCCTTGGATACGTCCTTTATTTTGACTTTTTCTTCGTCCAAAGGTGCCTTTCAGTTTTCACCTAGGGACTCATCATTGTTCTATTCATTGTCTTTTTTCTTTTTATCCTCATTTTTGCGACTAGAGGTGTAAATAGACTCCCTAAAATATGCTTTATCATCCAAGTCTATGGTAAAACTAGCTTTATGATCCCCTCTTGGTATGCCTTCTCAAAGTCCCATGAACTCAGCAATTGCTTCGTCGTTCTCGAATGTGTCTAAGATAGGTGTACCTTGTTGATCCCAGTCTATAAGTTCGGGATATATGAGGGGCATGTCATCATCGGAGTTTTTAAAGGTAGCCGCTGACAGGGTGAATAGTGAATGATTGACATGGTCGCAGAAATTCTGGACTAACTCTTGCTGGATCTTTTCCTTACGAGTAGGTAAACGTTGATGTGGGACCATTGCCTGGGATAGGTCATTGGAAGATGGTGGTTCAGGTGCCCAAGATGCACGATCGAGTTTTTCCCAATAATAGATCTTATGCCATTCTTCTTTGGACAAATGTTTCTTAGGACAAGGACTAGATGGTTTGGGTATAGGTTTCACATTTAGGTCCAATTCTCCAAATAGTGCATCTATGTTCATAGTGCTGGTAGATGAAAGGGAATCCCATTCACCATCGCTTGAGTAAGGGGATTCATCAAAGATTGGAGGGTTATCATAAAATGGGGGAGGTGGATCATGAGATGTCTCGGTGTCTGCTTAAGCACTCACTTCCTCTTGAAATAGTGATGAAGTACTAGGAAACCCAATTCTAAGCGGTTGACACCCTAGCCCTAAGTATTTCGGTCATGGGTGGACAGTAATCGGTTCTGTCCTTCCATTATGATGTAGCCCTAACCCACTGTGCCCGTCATAGCCTTCCTTTTGCATTATCTTAAAGCCTTTTCCATATTGGTTCTTAGCTATTTGAATATTAGGCCGAGGGAGGTATTCCTGTGTTATTTCTTGCAGCTAGAATCACTTCAAATCATAAGTCAAAATCACCATCTGGTCAGAATTGATGGAGGTGTGAATGATTTGGACTTAGTGAGATGTGATGAGTCAATGTATTGGGATGAATTGGATGATGAAACTTCTTGATTAACTGGTACTTGGCATTGTGGAATTTCCTTTAGGCTTGTACAATACTGAAACGGATCTGGATCACCATCAATAGTGATCTTGGTGCCATTATGTGGAAATTTGAGACATTGGTGATACATTGAAGGTACAACTTTCATTGCGTGTATCCAAGGTCTACCTAACAACAAATTGTATGGAAGAGTGAGATCCAAGACTTGGAAGCTGGTGTTCATGATTGCTAGACCAATTCTGATAGGGAGTGTGACCTCTCCTTTGGATGATCTTTCCTCATCATCGTAAGCCTTGATGACTATACTCTTAGAGGTATCTACGCAATCTTCTGAGAATCCTAATGCCTTAACCAATTTTATCCCACCATCTCTTCGAAACGATTGACATCTAAATCAGTAGGGACAATTGTGTTCTACAAAGCTTTATCAAGAATGGCTCGATGCTTAGGTGATAAGGTCAATAGTTCCAAGATAGATATTTGCATAGGGGTTTTACTCAATTGATCAAGAAGGTTGTACTTGAACTTAGAAGCTTGTGTAGATGGCTCAGAAGAAGGAGTTGGAATAGTGATCTTGGTTCTACATGTGTTGAAACTACATTTTGGAGGCTTCTTAATGGTGAAGGTATCGACATGCTCATCTGCAGCACGAAGGCTATTTATAATCTTTCCTTTTCCATAGTCAAAATTGGTATTTACGTAATTGGTTGATGGATCGGTCTTAGTTCCTGAACTGAAGGCTTTTCCTTTCGTGTGGTCATGTAATGGGTCCTTGAAGACCTTATGATCACTGTTCTTGGTGTTCTTCTATCCACTGACCTCTATGGTTCCATTCTCCACAAAGTCTTGGATAATGCCCTTGAGTTGGCGATAATTTTGTAGGCTGTGTCCTTTTATTTGATGCTAAAGCTGCACAAGATTAAACATCAATTCTAATCTAAATAAAACAACAAAGAATGATAAGTAAGCATGATTAATCTAAACTAATAAAAACATAGAATGATCTCATCGAATATGCAAATACTTCCTCAATTTATCTCAATTTCCCTTCTCCATCTTGCTGTATTGTTATTCTTGCCCTCAGATTTCTGTGTGTGAATGCAAGCATAACTTCGTCGAGTGTCTCAGCAAAATATCGAAGATTGTTTCTTCTCAAAAGTGTATAATGATTTCGGGAGGAGGAATAATGATAATGATAGGCCATTTTATAAATTTTGTGTTTTCAAATGATCGACTCAGATTGAAAGAGAGATCGATGGATGAGATTGATGAATGCCATGCGATGAGTTATGTGATAGATAGAACGCGAGTTAGAACGTGAGTTCAACTGCAAGTAAAGACTAATTTTAGAACATGAGTTAGAACATGAGTTCCAATCTTCATCTTCAAAAAATAAAAGAAATAGACTTTGTATGCAAAAGCCAAAGTTAGAAGTTGGAGAATAAATGCATGATAAATGCATGTGAATACAAACTTGAGTTAGTTAATTAAATAAAGATATTTAATTAATAAATATAGATCATGCATATGAGTTGGAACTAGTTAATCGACTAGTTGTGATGGAGAGTTCTCTCATAGAGATAACTCGAGTCAGACGATAAGTGCATGTAAGAGATAACTTAATGTTAGAGGAATGTGACATAATTAATTAAATAATGAATTAAATGTTAATTTAATTCAACATTCGAAATATGAGACTTTTAATTAAATAAATAAAGTAATTTATTTAATTTGGCTGTTGAAAAGGATAAAATGAATAATTAAATAATAAATATCTAATTATAGATGAAAAGGGGTTAAATGAATAATTAAATAAAGATATTTAATTATAGTTGGAAAAGTATGATAAAGGGGAATTAAATAATAAATTATTTAATTGATAGATAAAGGGGAAAGAATTAATTAGTTCATAACATAATTAAATAAATATGATTTATTTAATTAATTAAGTTGAATAAAGGATGATTATAAATTAATGAATTAATTAAAAAGGGTATTTAATTAATAGAGGAAATATGTGTTAGAAAGGCAATTAAATAAGTAACATTATTTAATCAAGACGACGGACTATAGAAAATTATGTTGAAATGTGTACTCGTAGGCCTAGACCAATTTTTGGTATCTACACAAACATATGGTCTAATTTTTTTTGCCTCACACCTCAACTAAAAATATTAGATTTTGATTATGAAAGTTAGTCCTTAGGTTCTTAGACCTTGTGGATGTAGTGTTGAGGTTGGTTTTCACCCAAATTTCTTTGAAAAATTAGCTACCTCCCCCAAATTTGGAAATTGAAACCCTTCTTGAAACCCTTGTGGATCTGGAAAAATATGTCAGATTTGATGAAACAAAAGGCAAACCTAACTTTCTCTAATACCCTAGATTCAATGGTGGAGTTCTCAAGACCCAAATCACACCTAGAAAAAAATTCATGCTAATATTGGTCCCTTAGATCTAGGAAGAAGAGTACAACACTAAAGCTCTGATACCATGTAGGAGTTTATGGTGAACTCCTCAACACCCTAGGATCACCTATAAGGAAAAATAACTTCCACAAGAGATATGGTAGAAATATCATGCCATGAATAAGGATGCAAGAATGCCAAAATGACATCTAAATTGAATATTAAAATTTACATATTAAGCCTTTCTTATAAAGGAAAAGTGAGGAATAAGATTAGAGAAGATCATGACAAGTGTCTTAATCCTATCACATGAGCCAACTAACTCATAAAATCCTAGGACACAAGCATTAAATAAATGCGAACTAGATAAGATGAGTGACAACTAATTCTTAACTAGAAATATTCCTTCCTAGGACCTAAGTGGACTTAACATGTAAATATGACCTAGATAGGTAAAACACCTATTTACACCAACATTAAGGTGGATAGGGAAGATGGATAGAAATTATATGGGTTGGATGGATGACAATGCTATGTAAAATAGTATGATAGATTATACAATGTGCTCCCAATTGGAATGATACACAGGTAATGAATTTTATGCATGATACCCATGAATATATTTTCATAATGTTAATTATCCAAAGTGCCATAAGAATGGTTTTAACTATTGGATTAGACTATTTCTATTTAATTTTTGCTTTTTTGTCTTTTGATTTTTTTTTAAATTTTAATTAGGTTTTATGCTTTTGAATGATCATCAACTATTTTGGTCCACCTGATGGTGGTGATGTAGATGGTCCTGTCATGATATGCCAATATTTACTTACATAGAGTTGATTTGCTAGGATCATGACACTTTTATCTAGCTCTTGGATGTTATTGTGATCCTTTTTGATAGTAAGGTTGGCCTTATTTGAATGCACATATCATGTTAGAGTGCCATTAGAGTCCTTATGATAAAGTTTTGTTGCTAGGACACATTGAATGTGTGAGCTAGGTTTTTTGGATTTTTAGGTGAGATGCCAAATTGTGATAGGGGATGTAAAATATGGATGGATTATTTAGTTGTTTAGATTTAGTACTTTTATTTTCCAAACTTGGGATGGTGGATGATGAAGTGTTGGTACTGAATGGTGAGTGGGTTTGGGACCAATAGTTTGATACACCTTGCATGTTCCGCTTGAAGACTATTTTGAAAGAGGCATACACCTATGTTTAGTAGGAGGCCTTTTTCCATGTGGCTCCACATTTTAATTGACTATTGTATTTGTAATTGGTTCTTTACTTAATCTAATTTTCTTTAGGATCCATTTTGATTTAATGTGTCCACTTTGATTTTTGGGTTCATTGGATTTAAAAATTTGATTTTAATTTTTTTCTTTGCAATACTTTTATTTTGTTGGTTCCATTTGACGAGTTGAATGATTTGGGAATGATGGTTGATGGTTTGGATAGGAGGAATATTGGAAACAAACTTATAGTAAGGATTACACATGACCCCTATTTTGATGCTTGTATAGACTTAGAAAATAATAAAAAGGTATTCAAACATGAAGGTAAGTGAGATATAAATAATATATCCAAAGGAGATAAGAGGAAAAATAGTAGTTCTTATTAATACAAAGGCATAATCCTATTTACAATTGTAGTGTGCATGGAAATTGTGTTGCAAGTATGAAGGTGTTGTTGTTGATTTTAACAAGCTTGGGTTGTCATTGGTGTAAATTATGTAGTGGTTGAGAGAGATTGCTTCTTTGATTAGTTACATTATGTTTTCATTAGTTAAGTTATTGGTGTTAACCTCTGATGTTGATTTGATAAGCTTATGGATATGGTTTTGGTAGTGATAAAGTTGTTGAGGAAATTGAGAAAATTGATAAAAAGAGGAATCTGGGTGTTGAAAATGTGTTTTGGTTTTTCTCCGCATCTCTTATGAGTTGAAGATATGCTTGTGTGGTTTGTATATGTTGGTTAGAGGTGTTCATATTTTCTATATCCAAAATTTGTGCTTTTGGATCGATGTGCAAAAGAAGTTATGTTCTCTAGTGTGTGAGCCAAATTTACAGTATTGCTTATAGAGGTGTCTGGGAGAAATTTTTTTGCCCCGTGTTTCTCTGCAATTCTACTTCAGGTATTGCAATTCTAAAGGTATGTTGATGGTGTTGGTCTCTTTCCTATGTTAAGAGGTTTCGTGGTTTGGTGCTTTGAAAGATGGTTTTTATAGTTAAAGTGTTTGGAAATGTAGTTTGAGTGTACGAAGATGTGTATATTCTGAAGGTGCGAGTTGGTGCAAAGAATTTTTTGGATCTAGGGTGGTTTGTGGATTATTCTATATTGTCTAGAAGTGTGGTGTGTGTGTGGTTTTCAATTCATCCTTAGATTTGAGGAAGCATTTACTTTAAAGTTTAATGGTGTTTGCATGGGTAACAATCGCCCTGGTGTTTACAATACATTCAAGGATGTTTAAGTATTAATGAAGTTGTAGTGTGGCATGCAAGTGTTGATTTGGGTCCCAATTAAGTTTTGTATTGGTCCATTTTCATTATTATCCACCATGAGAATTCTTAGTGCTGACCTATTTTTGAGTTTGTAAAGTGTAAGGTGTGTGTAGGCAACTTGAAGATTATTTTCAAGTTGTGGATTGTATAAATACAAGGCAACTTGATGCAAGATTGTGTGTGGAATAGAGTTGAGTGTTGTGATGCAAAATTAATTAAAAATTTGTGAAATGCAGTATGAGCTATAATGCAATATCATTGAATGCAGTGCGCTGAAGGATTCTTGATCTCTTGAAGGTTGTGAGTATTGTTGGAGATATTGTGGTAGATTCTCTATTGCGTTGAGATCATGTTCTCTATGTAAAATTCTATCTTCCTTCTTCTTTCTATTTTAGTAATGAGCCTAGAATGTGAGCCTTTCTAGACAACGTGTACTATTGATCTGACAGTGAGCCTCTTTGTACCAGTTTTGTAGTTACCCATATTGTGAGCTAATCCTCATTGTGGTTTTTCCCTTCTAGGGTTTTCCACGTAAATTTGGTGCTCTCTTATGTATAGTGTTGTTATTTTAATTTATTTTATCTATATTTCATGATTAAACATTATAAAAAATTAAGGGATTAATGAATACATGTGGATTTGATTATTGATGAGGGTTTTTATATTTTAATTAGATACAACTAATTCACCCCCTCTCAGTTGTCTTGTTCATTCAACAAATTGTAGTGTCTACCAAAGAAACTTAAAAAATAATAACCCTTTACAATGAGAACAAGAGTTCTCTATATACAAGAGAGAAAATAAAAAATAATTGCCAAGAAGATTTTCTAACACTCTTCTAACCTCAACCATGCCTTTGCATTGATGACTAGATCAGTGCACCAGAGAATTGAGATCGCCTATAAAATCCATAGTAGGCATTTTAACGACAAAAGATAATTTACATTAGAAGGAAACACATACCACAATATTGGGTGAAGAATTTTAGGATGTTTAAGTCCCAAAGAAAATTATAATCAAAGAAGGGATTTATTATCTTATTATAAGGACACAATGTTGTGTTTGGATCTAGGTATGCACAATATATAACAAAGATTACTTGGGGTTTCTATCTTTTTTTATGTTTTTTTTTTAAATGATTAGTATGCTAAAAAATGTTTATATGTGGATTATTGCATGCATGGAGGTAGAACATAGAAACATGGATTGTTGCATGCATGTTTTTTTGTATAGTCTATGAATGGTTTTTTTTTAGACTATAGGAATCGGTTGGGTATCCGTCCCTTATAAACTGCAATGCACCTGGTAAAATTTTTTCACGTGACCGATGATGCTGGCATGCCACAACTTCTAGTACCTCGGGGAGAGTGGGGAGACTAGATCTCGTGACCTTTTTCCTACAACATGATGCTTTAGCCAATCGAGCTAGGCCCACTGCCCCAGTCTATGGATGGTTTAGGTTAGTTGTCCTTAACTATTTTTTCTATTGTATATCTAATTATTTGACATATTTTTTCCTCTAGGAAAGGAAATGTGATGTTAGGCTATTTTAATATAGTTAGGTGATGTTGAAGTTTATTAATTTATGGTTTTTTATATATATATAATTGCTAAATAATTATTATATTTTATGGGAAAGGCCTCAACAAAACTATTAAATTAATGATAAAATATATATTCTTTTAATCTTTATATTACTAGAAATCACTCTTTGACTAGATTTTTATTATGTATGGTATATTCATATGTTTTATGGCCATAATTATAATTATATTTATTATTTCGCTTATATATAAGAAAATAAAATTTCCCTATTATAAATGTAGGCTAAGTAAGTTAATGCATGTGATTAAGCATAAATCAACACAGATTAATTACTTTATGATAACTTGGAATTATCAAGGATGCAAATCAAAATTATAAATTAGGTAAGTAGATAGAACAAGTTAAGATAGTTTGAGAAGGATGAAGAATAATTATAATGTCACAATTTAAAATTCACTTCACTACTGATAATGATGCTCTCTATTTCCACTTTGACTTAAAACCAAAATAGTCTATACACTTTTTATCTAATTCACATTGTGTGAGATAGATCCTACCCATATTAGAAATTTATTTTCATGTATAAGTGATCTAAAATCATAATTTAAATGATACTCTACATTGATACTTCTTCAAATAAACTCAATATAATATTTATTTTTTATTGATTGTCAATGATTGGCCATATTTAAAATACATTGGGGAAATTATCGAATCACAATGGTCATGTTCTCCTACTTCAACCAACTTCATTATAATAGCTTTATAGTCATGAAATTGATCAAAAACCATAAAATTTAATCATAAAAATTTTTAAATTTTTTAATGCAAAATTAGGTTCCTTTTAATTCCCAACAGTGAACTATTCCTTAAATGAATTCCTTGTAATTTTAGATGGTAATTAGAGATATTAATTAATGCACATTTAATGCCTTTTCTAAGATTTTTTCATGGAGGCTACCCAAGGTCAATAGACTAAATGGAATTCCAATAGAGTATAAGTTTGATAGATTGCAACATTCAAGATCTATTTATGATCAATGCATTTACATGATGCATATACAAAATAGGTAAGGTTATATAAGATACACCACTAATGTATATGAATGTATGAATAATATGGAATAATAGATGTAATCACATGTTTTTACATCTCCAAAAAACTATGAAAGTGAAATTCATATGATACAATGATAACCTACCTAAGTAGATGCTATCTGAGGAGGAAGATTATCTTATCTTAGGTGCATAATATGGAATACAATAATAAAGAAAATGTAAAAAAAAAATAATGCATAAAAAACCCTCCATAAGTGTCACTAAAATGGGAATGGAAAGAAATATATATGTATCCTAATAAATGTGTAGCCATGTTACATACCCATGTAGAAAATATGTGTCCCTCAAATAACAAGGAATGATGACACCTCATACAAGGGGAAAATCCCCTAGAAAAATGCCCCTTAGAAGAGAGAGATAGTTCTCCAAATAGAGAGATAAATGAGAGAACTAGACATGCATATAAAAGATAAAGGATCTTGCACAAATCATGGGTGCTCAACACTAAATAATGAATATGGCTCATAATCATCAAACAAAATTTCAACCCTT
Organism: Sequoiadendron giganteum; assembly: GCA_007115665.2. NCBI lineage: Eukaryota > Viridiplantae > Streptophyta > Pinopsida > Cupressales > Cupressaceae > Sequoiadendron > Sequoiadendron giganteum. Next base: position 137,465,944 of record CM021107.1, read on the forward strand.
GGCAATAAATAATGCTAAAGGCGTATTCAAGATATCTTCCCATTCCTAAATGGATTATGAGAGAAGAAATATAAAATAAACATCTCTAGAAAATAATCAAGTATCACCATTCAATGTCAAAAGGTTTCATGAATAAATCAAGTGTCCCATGAAATGACAATCTAGAACCTTACAGAAATAGATGTAGAACAATATCCAAAGATAAAGTGATAATAGTTGTGATGGAATTATCATCAAAGAAGGTATGAATTTATTCAAGAGTTTCCTCCAAATCTATAAGAAAAGGAATCATAAAATGAACTTGCAAGTTCTATAAGTTAATTATCCCAATAAGTTGGCTTCAAAAGATAATGAGTATGATTTACAAGTAATCACTAGAATCCATGGATGTGACAATAGTAGGATTATTAGAAGAAACAAGAGGATAAGATGGAATAGTTGTAGTCCTGGTAGAATCTATATGTGTAAGGTTATATAAGGAAGCATAACTATAAATTGGAGATTTAGGTTCCTCATACAAAAAATAGACAATGGTCTGATGCAGAGGCTAGGTGGGAATCACTCACAAAACAAAAATTCAACTCTCAACCAAGAACCCAACTCCAATCTTAAGGACATCAACTCACCCTCAAGAATCTTAAACCCCAAAGTTTGCAAAACACTCAAAAAAACCAGTCTAGGCCAATTTCCTCACAACCTTCCCAAAACACTCAACAACTAAATGATGGATTAAGATACCCTTTTCAGGGTTACACAACATACAAGAAAACCAAGTGTCACTCTTTTGGACCGTTATAGACTTTCAGTAAACACACCCAGGCTCTGGGCCTCACAATTAGCCCCTTTTTCAAAGGAACCCTCACTCAAATTCATCCCCAAACAAAAAGAACCTGAAACAATTTTAGGAAAGGCTCTCAAACTCAGGATTTGTTGACTCTTAGGGCCCCAAGAACTTGTCTTAAATCTTTGCTCAAAAACCCTCCTAATTCTCCACCAAAATGAGGGTTTAAGGAAAATCACAACTCCCGACTCTCCCAAATCCTCCCAGGGGTCTAGACACCATTTATTACCTCTACCCTAACTCTAGAAACTCTCACAATCCCATTTCCCTCAACAATTCTCCAATTCACTACTTAGGTTCCTTGCATTCATAATGGAACCACCCCTATTCAGTGACAAGAACACCACATCCCACTGGGTTTTTTCACCCTCTCACCCTCCAAAGAGTCTAACCATCTAACTAGACATAATACAATCCAATCCATCAAGCCACAGAGTTAGCACAGTAGGTGGATTGGCAAATAGATCATGGAAAGACCTTCAAACCTTCACCTTGCAAATAGAACAGTCAACGCAATTTACTGATCCCTCACGCACCAACAGAGGTTCTAAGCCTCCAAGAAAATGAAATAAGGTATTAAACAAATGCATCAAAAAATACCCATAGTATTAATACATATCAACCCTGTACGGGCTTGCACCAAGAAAGAAAATTCAGAAAAACCAGTAAAAAGATGGTGATTAGCCTTTCCAAAATGCAATTTTCTTTATTGGATTTCGACAACCAAACTTTCTCAGGGATTACATGAATGTTTATAATGATTTCAACTTCCAACTCCCTCCTACAACTGACCAACTACATTTATAACAGAATTTTGACCCACTCATGATCGTTTGGAGGTCAAGGTTATGCACTTTACATAATTTTCTTAAACAATTTCACTACATACTTAGTAAGTTTGATCTTTTTGACCCCATGCTCATCCAACCTATTAAAAGTGGTCTAATGAGAACTTATTTGCATAAAAGACATGGCTTAAAGCCATCTACTACCTATCTACCACCCCTTGTCACATGACATACAAGATTTTGAGTACAAAGCAACTTAATTTGACATATTTTGCATAAAACATGAAAACCTTTAAAATACTTGGTGAACCTTTAAGGTAATTTCTCCTATCATGTTAGGGTCAGGATCTAGGTGCTCTTGCACCATGGTCCAAGTAGTGAAAGGACACTCAATGTGCTCTATGTGATATATTATACTCTTATAAATAGTAATATATTAGTTATTTGACCATGTCATTATTGTTAAGCCATGCACATATTTTTTATGGTCACTTGGCTCAAGAATGAGTCTAAGGTGATATGAGAATAGATCATACAAATTGGATTCATTCTTTATCCCTTGTTTCTAAAATAAATTGTTCTCTAAATTTAGCTTGATGATAAAATGGTAAAATTGAATGCAAAAAACCATGATGACATCCCAAAAATTACTTTATCATAAGATTCCTCCTATAATAAAATCAATGAAGGTCCTAACAACAATAATTTGGTCATTTATAATTAGTTCAAGTATAATTACCACCTTTAAAGTGTTGAACAAGACAACTGAGAGGGGGGGGGGGGGTGAAATAGTTGTAACAAATTTTACCCTTAAAACTTTCACCAGAATTAGATCAATCAAAAATCCTTTACTCTACTAAAATGATTAAATATTAAGTACAAAGGAAGAAATTGAAAAGCATTACACATACACAATAGCACCATATTTACGTTGAAAACCCAATAAGGGAAAAATCATGATGAGGATTAACTAACAATACAAATAATATCAAAATCGATTACAAAGGCTCATTGCTATAGAAGGCTCACTACAAAAATAGGACTCACTGTCCAACAAGGGTTAACCACCTGAAGGGTTCACTGCCAAAACAAGACTCACTATCCAAATCAAGAATCACTGTCCAACAAGGGTTAACCACCCGAAGGGCTCACTACCACACAAATAAAAATAATATAGAAGCGATATGTTACAAAAAGAAGAAAATATCAATGCAACAAAGATTTCCACTACAACTCACTCAACCACTTGTAGACATGCATGAATGATAGATTACAACTTCAACTCACTGCATCCAAAATCTCAACAATTAGATTTTGCACTCACATAACATACAAATTGTTTCACATCTATTTCACATCTATCTTGCTCTATTTATTTGAACTTATCTCTTTGTACACTTTTCATCAATATCTCATCCTGTATTTATACCATCTTCAACTTTGAAACATATCCGAATTCGGAAATCCATCATTTAAATTAAAATTAGGTTAGTGCCAAAAAATTCTATGGTTGAATTAGAATGAGGGAAACACAAACACACACTTGATGAGGCATGAACTTAAAAATTAGTGTTTAACACAAGGTTGGCCAAACCAGTGTAAAACACATAGACCAATTAAACACACACAACCCTTAACATAATAGAATATTTCTAGATAACAAAATTATCTTTAAAACAATCATAACAGCTTAAATCTAGAACTGTAATTCATAATACTCAACCAAGAAGAAATCTATAGCAACTAAATTTCTCCCGGACCTCAGCCAAATACCTTGAAAAACATAGTTTACAATTGGTGAACATAACTCACACTATACAATGATCTAGAGACCCAAAATATGGATATAGTAGCTTCCAATAATCATGATCAACATATTTGAACCACACAAACATAGGAGAAAATCTCAGAGAAAAACCTGGAGAAAAAATTGAACACTTGCAAACTTTCTTCATTACAATTTTCTCAATATCCTCGACATATACAACCAATAATCTACATCCATGATATCAATGACAATAACAACCAATTGATAACTAGTTAACTAGCTGGCATCAATGAAAACACCTTCATTCATGCAACAACCTTGCAACAATATCCCCCTTTGTCATTAGGGTCAACACATGATGTGAAACCCATCAAAGACAACACAATAGCTCTGAGCATACTTTTCATGATTTTAATTTATGCTTCCCCCCTAGAAGATAATCTTTTTCGCATCTTCCTCATCTCCCCCTTTGACATCAATAGCAAAGGAAAAGGATATTTTACATTTATTTCCCCTTTGAAATTAAGAACAGAATACTCTTTCAATGACAACACATGACACTACCTACTCCCCATGAGAGGTAGCCACCAAACATCAGTCTAGAAGAAAGATAGATCCATAGACCCACAAGACTGATGCATCTCCATATGCATCTAGTTCAAGAAGGGAGGGGAAATAACCCCCAAGTTCTCTCAGAGATACTCAAAAGTATCTTTAGGAAGAGCCTTCATAAACATATCAAAAATATGACCCTTCATAGGTATATATACTCAAGTTTTACTTCATACTCAAAAACCTCCTCTCTTAAAAAGTGATACCTGATAGATATATGCTTTTTCCTCGAGTGCATCACTAGATTCTTTGAATTGTTAATTGCACTTGTATTATCATAGAATATAGAAATAGGATCATCATACAATATTTTGATATATTTCAATGTCTATTTCATCCATAAAAAATTTGTACAACAATATACTCAGCTTCAATAGTGGAAAAAGAAACCAAATCTTGCTTTTTACTCAACCAAGAAACTTCTTTGCAACCAAGAAAGAATGTACCACCACATTTAATTTTTCTGTTATCAATATAGCTAGCCCAATCTACATCTATATAAGAACTTAGTATAAATTCAGTATCCCTAGGATACCAGAAGCCATAATTTGGAGTGCCATTCAAATATATGAATATTATCTTAATAGCAACAACATGTGTTTCTTGAGGATATTCTTGAAATATAGCCACAAGAAAAGATGCATGCATAATATTCAAACATATCCTCCAAAGATAATGTCATAGACATATCCTCTAAAGATAATGTCATAGACATATCCTCCAAAGATAATGTCATATAAATATACAACTACAATCAATATTTTTTCAATTTCAATTTTAAAGTATAGATTACTATCTTCCGTACCTTTGTTGAAACCTTGCTGAATCAAATACATGTCTAACCTTGCATACCCAGATCTATGAGCTTGATTCAATCCATATAAATACTTCTTCAATTTGTAGACCATATCCAGTTGATCCGACAACTAAAATCCTTCCAATTGTTCCATGTAGACATCTCTCTTCTTCTAGCTCACCATTCACAAATGTAGGCTTAACATCAATCTAATAGACCTTGAAATATTTATGAGTAGAAAACACTAAGAAAATTATTGTATCTTCCATTCTTTCCATTGGAGCAAAAGTCTCCTGAAAATATATGCCTTCTACTTGTGAGTAGCCTTTACACACAAGCCCTGCTTTATTTTTGACCACTTCTCCATTCTCATTCAACTTGTTTCTGAATACCCACTTTGATGCAATTATGTTTTTATCTGTTGGTCTAGGGACCAATCCCCAAGTTTGATTCTTCTCAATCTACATAATTTCTTATTTCATATCTTCCATACAATTCTTATCTTTAAATACTTCACTTATAGTCTTTGGTTCAATCTCAAAAAGTAAACACAAATTTATCTCACCACCAACAACTTTTCTTCTTGTCAATACTCCTTTTCTCTTATCTCCAATGATCTAAATTTTTGAATGATTTTTTTGCACATATTTAGGTTTCTTAGGGGATACCACCAAAGCTTCTTCTTCTTCTTACTCATTCTGCTTCTCTTGATCATCCTACTCCTATTCTTCCATAAATTCTTCAATCCTTATGCAATCAGGTTCATTAGATACATATCCATCAACTTCAATAGAATTATTCATTGCTTCATAAACCTTGAAATTTATGCTTTCTACAATATTTCTCAGTGTTTTATTGAAACATCTATTAGCTTTGATTCTAGTAGAATATCCAAGAATAATACCTTCATCAATTCTAGCATCAAACTTCCCTAAATTTTCTTCACCCCATCTGATATAACATTTGATTCCAAATATCTTGAAGTACTTAACAATAGGAATTCTTCCACACCATAGCTCATAGGGGGTCTTCGTATTGTTAGTTATTGCTTGAACTCAATTGAACACATCAAAAAAAGTGTGAATAGCTTCTCTCCAGTAAAATTTTGGTAGACTGGCTTCAGTAATCATTGATCTAACATCTTCTTGAATTGTTCTATTCTTCCTTTCAACAAATCCATTCTGTTGAGGAGTTCTCAAAGCAGATAACTATCTTTTTATTCCATGAACTTCACAAAACATATTAAAATCATGGGAGGTGAGTTCACCACCTCTATTAGACCTTAAGCATTTTATTCTCAAATTTACTTCATTCTCAATCATAGCTTTGAATGTCTTGAATCTATCTAATGCATCAAATTTATCTCTAAGAAATGTAACCCACGTGTACCTAGAGTAATCATTAATCAAAAGAATAAAGTACCTTTCACCTTGTAAAATTATCACTCTTGTAGGACCACATAGATCTGTATGAATTAAATATAGTATTCTGATAGTAGATTGTTCCTTTGATTTGAAGTTATTTCTTGCTTGCTTGCCAAACTGGAAATTCCTGCAAATAGCATTAACAAGCTTTGTAATCCTTAGTAAATCTCTCATGACTTGTACTACAATAATCCTCACTAGATTATCAAATTCACATGACACATTCTTTGATTCCATAACCAACTGTCATTAATTTGAATCATAAAGCAACACCCATCAACACCCTTAAGTTAATATATATTTTCTTTAGACTTCTTTCCAGTGACAATCACTATTCTAGATCCTTTCCTAATTTCACTTCTCTCATCCTCAAACACAAGATTATATCCTTTACTACACATCTATCCAAAACTCAAGAGATTATTCCTTAAGCTCTTAACATAGTAGACATCATCAGTATTATGCTTGCCATCAAAACTTACAGAACCCATCCCACAAATCTTAGCACCACTATCATCTCCAAACAAAACTAAGCCTCCATCATATTTTTTAAGTTTAAATAACTTACTCTTATCACCAGTCATGTGATGTGAATATCCACTACCAACAAACCAATAGTTCTTTTCCTATTTAGCATGTAGGGTAGAGATTATAGTATCTTTATCTTTCTCTTTATCTAGAGGACATTCATTCACCTAAATTTTAGAATTAGCAGAAGTAGGTTCACATTTTATAGCCAAGAACAAGCATTCATTGTCATCAAGATATCCATAATCAGATTCCTCACAAAAAATACTAGCATCCTCATTCACATAATATGCTCCATTGATCTTCTTACCTTTGTTTTCTTTGTTAAATCTTTGTTTATTCTTCTTAGCTCTTTATGGACATCTCGAAGCATAATGACCTATTCATCCACAACTAAAGCATTTAAAAGGTAACTTAACTTCATACTTACCAGAGCCTTTCCTCATCCTTCTCACAAATTTAGCTTCTAATTCATCAAGATTTTCTTCATTCGGATCTTCAGATTTTGTAGCCTCAAAAGCAGTTTTTGATTTGGATCCATTTCTCAAATTTAGCTTTCTTAACTCATAAGATGTTAGAGTTACCAATAACTAATCTTTAGTGTAGGTCTTGTATTCTATATCTTCTTCAATAGCAGATACCTTTTCACTGTATGCATCAGGGAGAGTTTTAAGAATCTTCTTTACAATCCTAGATTCATCTATTATAGCACCAAGTACTCGCATTCCACCTACCATCTCATCTACTTTTTGTACATAGGATTTAATGTTCTCATCTTCAAACATATGTAGGATCTCAAATCGTGTCTCCAAATTTTGCAACTTTGCTTCTTTGACCCTTTCATCTCTTTCATGTGCCTTTCCTAAAGCATTCTAGAATTCTTTAGCAATCTTCATATTTTGAACTTTAATCAACTTGGAATGTGTACGACTATTATTTAAAATTAACTTTCCCTTATTGTTCGCTTCATATGCCTTGATTTCATCAGTTGTACTTGGACCATTAGCAGGAGGGGTGTAAGTAGTCTTGTAAGATTTATCCACATCATATCCATAATACTCCAAATATTCTTTCATCAATATTTTCTAGATAGTATAATTAGTTCCATTGAAATTTAGATACTCAAAAGTGATCTTGCTTGCCATCCCAGACCTTCCTTAAGTGGTTAATCTCTTCTCCAAGGAACCAAGCTCTGATACCAATTGTTGAACAAGAAAATTGAGAGGGGGGGTGAATTAGTTGTAACAAAGTTTACCCTTAAAATTTCACCAAAAATTAGATCAATCAAAAATCCTTTACTTTGCTAAAATGATTAACCATTAAGTGCAAAGGTAGAAACTAAAAAGAATCACACATACATAGTAAGACTAGATTTAGGTGGAAAACCCAATAAGGGAAAAACCATGATGAGGATTGAATCACAATATAAAGAATATTAAAACTGATTACAAAGGCTCACTGCCAGAGAAGGCTCACTGCCAAAATAGGACTCACTATCCAAATCAAGACTCACTGTCCAACAAGGGTTAACCACTTGGAGGGCTCACTACCCAAATAAGATTCACTATCCAACAAGGGTTAATCACCCAGAGGGATCACTGCCACACAAATACAAAGAAGATAGAAGAGATATGTTACACAGAGAAGACAATCTCAATGCATAAGAGTTTTCCACCACAACTCACTCAACCACTTGTAGACATGCATGAATGATAGAGTACACCTTCAACTCACTACATTCAGAAACCGAACAATTAGATTTCACACGGATCTACCACACTCACATCACATACACACTATTTCAAATCTATTTTGCATCTATCTTGCTCTATTTATTTGCACTTATCTCTTTGTACACTTTTCACCAATATCTCATCCTATATTTATACAATCTTTAACTTTAAAACATATCCAAACTCAACCATCCATCATTTAAATTCAAATTAGGTCGATGCCAAAACATTATAGGGTGGAATTAGAATGAGGGCGACCCAAACACATGCTTGATGAAGACCCAAATAAGTCCCAACATGCTTCATAAATTTTGAAAGTAGTGTTTAACACAAGGTCAACCAAATCAGTGTAAAACACATAGAACAATTAAGCACACACAACCCTTAACATGATCCAATCTTTCCAGAAAATAAAATTAACTTCAACATGATCATAATATCTTAACTCTAGAGCCGCAAGTCATAAGACTCAACCAAGAAGAAATCCAAAGCAACTACATTTCTCCCGAACCTTAGCCAGATACACTGAAAACACAATTCTCAACTAGTGAATATAACTCTCACTGTACAATGATCTAGAAACCCAAAATCTAGATATAGCAGCTTCCAATAACCATTATCAACATATCTGAACCACATGAACATAGGAGAAAATCCCAGAGCAAACACTGAACACTTGCAACCTTTCTTCATTATAATTTTCTCAATATCCTCAAAATATACAACCAATATCCTACATCCATGATATCAATGACAACAAAAACTAGTTGATAACCAATTAACCAATCGACATAAATGAAAACACCTTAATTCTTGCAACAATCTTGTAACATAATAATAATGAACTAACATTGATCTCAATACTTTATAAATGCTAAAAATAGGATATAGTGTTAAAAGATGAAATTATAGCATAGAATCAAGTGAAATTAATAGAACCACTATGAAGTAAAAAAAAATCATATATATTTATAAAAAAATATACGTAAAATGTACCTATATATACCCCCAAAAAAGCCTAAAAAGGTCTCAAAATGGAAACTATGCAACGTCACATGTGAGAATATATAAAATTATTCTAGAAAAAACATATTTTAAATTTAGGAAATACCTAGATCCCCATAAAGTACAAAAAAAACATTTTAAATAAAAGATACTTTGAAAAGGGCATCAATATGAGTGAGAAATAAGCCTTTGAATTTTGGCTCCAAATTGCAAGTGCATAGTGGTGAATGAGGGCTAAAATTGGTGAAGAAGTTACTAATATCATATTGACATCATCATGATGTCAATTTATATTTAGATGGAATATGGTCCCTCCTTCATATGATATTCTCCATGGTTAGCATAACATTGCTTTTAAATCCAAATTTTCTAAATTTTCTTAGAAAACCATTTTGGTATAATTAAAAATGTTTTATTGACCCCCAAAAGTAATGTCATATTACATAATGGAATTTTAAATGTTTCAAATATAAATTGGAGTGGAGTGGTGGTGGTTATTTGTTTCCACCATAGAATATTTTGTAAGATTTCACTATTATCATCAAGAGTGAGTGTCAATTTAAGTTGTTAATTAGGGACTAGTATTGCTACATAGTTAGGATAGTTATCAATAATCAATAGTGGTGTAGCAAAAAGGGTTGGTCTATGGTACATGAAACCCACCAATATACCTACCATAGGTATAGGGTACCTACTATTATTTGTGTAGTACCATATGTAATGAAACCTATATATTTTCTAGTAAAAGCATTTTTAAAAAAAAATGATCTTATATGATGAATGTGTATAATTGATGCTTATGAATATTATAATTAATTTTTCTTACATATTGATCATACTAAGGAACATTTTATTAACATATAGAATATTCGTTTTAGTTCTATTCATACAATAAACTATATTTTTCCTTAATTTATATAAGAAAAGTGCTCTAATTTTGAGAAAATAAAAATTAATCTATGAGTTCTTAGGCCTTCTAGATGTGACGATAGGGTTGAATGCACCCCAAAATTTAAAACATTGTATATCTACCCTCCAATCTCTTATTTGGATGTAAAAAAATGAAACTAACTTTCTAAAATACTTTGGACTTGATGTTGAGCTTAGATTTTCTCCAAAAATCACTTAAAGAAATCTACAATACAAAGGTACAAATGAAACCTCATAGAATCTAATCTCTTTTCTTAACTTTTTTAACTTTTAAAATCATCAAGGATGCAAGAGAACATACTCAATTATGAGAATAAGAAAGCCTCTAGAAGATCTTCTACTCTAATACAATGTAAAATTTAGCTCTAGAAACCACTCAAAATCAAGAGACCAATGGCAAACATAATAGATTGAAAAAAATCAATAAACTATAAAATGTGAGATCAATATATGATAAATGTGTGTACAACACATATGAAAAATAAGTGATGTATAAGATACACCACTAAGATGTGTGAATATAAAATCAATATGTGATAAAAGGAATGCAGTCATATATGTGCACAATATTTCCCCTAAAATAGGAAAGAACACATCATAAATTATACAAGTACAACTTATCTAAGTAGATTCATACCTAATCAAGATTATATATCCTACCCATTTATAATATGTAATAAATAAATAAGTTACATAAAAAATAAAATTCACCAGCATCTTTAAATACCAAAACATAGCAAGTAATCACTAAAACTTATACAAAGTTGTCTCATAATGACTAGAGGAATAGGTAGGATTTAATACAAATTTAAATATTTTAAATTGAAATTTTTGATCAATTTCACATGATGAAAAATAAATCTCACATACCATTGGTTGGCCTATGATACATAGTGTCAATATCAAGGTGGGGAAGGAATATATGGAAATGGGTGTAAGGATAGGTGTAATAAATGCCTAAAGTATAGGGATATGTGTGTGTGTGTGTATATATATATATAATAGATCCAAATGTTTAGAAATAAACATAAATGAAGAAGAGTGAAGGATTAGGGATTGAGCCCAAATTTACACTAGAATAAGTCATTTATTTATATATAATTCTATTAAGCCATTCCATCAAAATAAACCTATGTTACATGGGGACCCATAACCACCCCTCAAACCCCTATCTCTATCCCCTAAGGTTTTTTAGTAATGGGGGCCCTTTAGGGGACATCTCCTATCCATCTCCCCAATTGAGAAAATGTGGAAATATCCCAAACACATCACTAAAATTGAGGATGATAGGAAATGCATAAGGGAAACTTGGCCATCCTTGAGGTGGCCAAGAACATATCAAACATCTCTTGACCATCCCATAAACAACCAAGAATCCCATGTTGAAAAGAAATTGAAGGCAAGGAAAATGGTTAGAAGGAAAAAAAAAAAAAAAATCCATTCAAAATAAAAATTATACCTTCAATTCTCCTTCTCCATGGATTGAGCTTAGGTTTTCACCTAAGAAATTGTTGAATTTCTCTTGATTTTTGGTTTGTGGATTGCTCTTATGATTATTCCAGCATAATAAGGATAGATTCAATTCTAATTGTTGAAATGGGATGAAGAGGCTCCAATTTGTAGAATTTTTGATGGAGAAATGGAGGGTCAATATATTTTAATGAAATGGAGGGTTGAGATTACATAACATGGAAAGGCTTAGCCTTGTGACAAGTGTCACAAGGTGGAGGCTTATGAATATGACATGTGGCATGTGGAAGAGAGCAATGTGTGCTCACACATGTGTGAGAACACATTGGGAAGAATAAGAAAATGACATGTGGAAGGAAAGGTATGCTCACACATGTGTCATCACATCTTGGGAAGATCAAGATTGTGAAGTGGAAACAAATAAGGAAAAATGTAAGATGAGTAAGCTTGAGGGATATGACAAGTGGTGAGAAATGAAAAGTGTAGGGTAGCTCTCACCGTGAAGAGGATCTCACACATGTGTGAGCATCCAATGAGAAGAGATGTCAAATGATGAATTGAATATTGATAGTGACTTGTGCATGCAACACCTCTCACATGTCTTCAAGTTTTGGGGAATGGGTAGCATTAAAATTAGGAAAATGTTAATGATGATTAGGCCATGGATTAAGTTAATTAATCATGGTCTAACTAAATTAATTGAGTTTAGGATATGGGTTAAGATAATTAATCATAGATTCATTAATTCAATCAGGATTAGGGGATTTGGAGGAATGTGAATAAAGGTTATATTAATTAAATAATGCAATGTTTAATTAATCTGGGTGAAACTATAGGGTAATTAATTAAATGTGACAATTAATTAATTGCATGATGGAATGGAATAATTAATTAAATAATATGATATTTAATTAGTTATTAGGAGGGAGTTAGATAATTAATTAAATAATAATATTTAACTAATTGTAGGATAAAATAGACTAATTTTTTTTTCTTTATTAGACTTTGGAATCGGGTAGCACGACCCCCTGTAAACTGCAGTGCGCCTAGTAAAATTTTTAATGTGACCGGTGGTGCTGGCGCGACACGCCCTCCGGTACCACGGGGGTGGGAGAGACTAGACCTTGTGACCAACCTCCTGCAACATGAAAGATTTAGCCAACCGAGCTAGGGCCCCAACCCCATAAAATAGACTAATTAATTAAATAATAAAATATTTAATTAATTAGGAGAAACAAGATAATTAATTAAAATTTAGGATTTTAATTAATAAAGGATATGATGTGATAATTGGGGTGTCTATATTTTTTCCCTCTTTGATGCGACATCCAAAGTGATGTTGAGTCTTAGAAGCTCAAAAATATTTGCCCCAACATGACAAGAGGTAATGAGAGGTAATGCCCACTCAAGAGACCGACTAAAAAAAATTTGAAAAAATATTTTTGGGCAGTATCTCGAAAAAGGTTGGCTCAAATGATGTGGAAAAGCGTGTAGGGAGAAAATGAGGAAAAATAGAAGAAGAAACAAAATAATGGGCTTGTAAATGGGTGAATTAGGTTGGTTTAATGTATTTTCCACATGTCATAGGGGAAATTAGGGTTTGGAGGGTATAAATAGGGGTTTGGGGGGCCCAAAAGGTTATTTTCACCTTTGCATTTGGAGGAGAGGAGATTGGAGGGAGTGAAGGAGCGATGGCAATGATTCCTTGACATTTGCATCATGCAGAGTATGTGAGGGAGTACTAGTGGCCAAAGGACGTAGGGGACCCGGTATGCTGCCTATTCCTTGGGTTTTGGGGTAGTTTAGGGGTCATTAATGAGGGGTAATTAGGTTAGGAAGTCAGATAAAATGGAGGAAAAATTTTCTAGAACTACGCTTCCATGCACAATTACAACGCTTGCATCACATAAAGTTGCACCTGTGCCTAAATTTGCACTTGTAGAGAATTTCGGTGCCTAGGATTCATGAATCAACACTTGCAATATTCACACTTATGCACAAAATCAAGGCACCTACATAGGAATTTGTTGTTCTTATGCTAGAAAGGTACTTACAATTCACAAATTTGTGCCTCCAAGGGGTTAGATAAGCACTTGCACCAAATTAGAGCTGGCGCAGGGTAATGGTACACCCATACCAAACATCTATGTGCTTGCACAAGTCTATTCTTGCATGTGATAAGTACACACTTGTGTTGGCTAGGGACATGCTTGAATTGAACGATGCCTATGATACGAAAGTATGTGCTTGCACCTATAATGACACATGTGCAAAATAGAAGCATGACTATGCATAAATTGCAAGTACATGAGGATTTGGTAGCTGAATTGAAAGAAATTTATTTTGTGTTGATTTTTCATGCTTGCTTGAGGTAGTCTAGATCTTATATTGCATTGATAGATGTTTTAATTAATAGAATTATGTTGAAGATTCAGGTATTGTGTCTTCCTAGGGTATTGTGGAAATGACTGTGGGTGGTGTTAGAGAGTTTAAGATTGATGTGAAATGGATTTATTTTATTTCTCATGATTAACATTAGTGCGTGGTGTGATACAAGAGCCTTTGGGTCCTCTTCAATCATGCAAGAGGTGGTTAATGGTTATGATTCAATTGTGATAATGATTGAAAAATATGGATGAGGAATGGTTGAGTCTAATGGGATTATTCCATGTTTGCAAGATGCCTTGATTGAGGTCCCATCAGGCTATGATGACTGCATTAGTAGAGAGATGTTATAGTGATACTAGTAGCTTCCACCTATCGACAAATGAGGCTACCATCATGTTAGAGGATGCATGACATATCCTCAAACTTCTGATCCAAGGAGAGTTAGTAGAGTATGATTGTATGCATGCTAAGAGTGCCTTGTCTTGATTATTTATGATAGATGATCTTCCAGTGAGGGGGATCGATATTGATTTGGAGGCTGGGATGGGGGAGATACCAATTTTTTTTTAATTTACTACTGCACTTATTATTGGAGTTCTAGTTCCTGATCAAAGATCCCATGGATTTGCTATTGGCTGGGCAGGGGTTCTAGAAAAGATTTTGTCAGATATCACCATTTTTGTATGGGGTACATGTGTTTTGGTGGAGGTGTACTAGGAGATGCACTTAATCATGTATCAAGATGATAGGAGATTGGGGTGTAGTGTGACACTTCTGCATATTTGGGTTTTTGAGAATTGCATTATATTATGGTTGGTGGCAGACAAGGTGAGAGGGCCAAGAATGGCTTATGTGTTTACATACATCGCATTTATGTGACATTGGTGATTGGGGGACTTGCCATATTAGAGGTGAGTTATTGATGATATGAATTCATTAATTTTGTGCCCATATCACAACTATGAGGTGTGGGAGGAAGACCACCTATATATGCCCTATGTTTAGAGGAAAAAATGTTTGATTGGATAGAATCCTTCCATTATTGAGCAGTATCTACTAGTTCATATGATGTGGTAGTTTAGACATCGATAGACTATTCGTATGGAAGAGGTAGCATTTGCTAGAGTGGTGTGAGAGAGAGGGATATGGGGTGGCTAATTAGAGCCTTATATAGCCATACATGACTAGAAAGATACTCTTATAATACCTAGGGATCCTCAACCAACATTAGTGGATGTAGGTACTACTCCTGAGTTTGATGCATGGTGGGTGGGTCATAGGCTGATTTGACTTTTGATCCCATGAGATCAGCTAGCTCTAGTTCAGGAGGAATAGAACAACAATGACGAGAGTAGTGTTGATGGTCAAAATAACACAACAATGTTAAACATAATATCTCTATTCTATTTCTCTAGAAAAAGATAGCTAATATTAAACCACTTATCTCCCAAGATCTTGGTAGTTGGTTCTCAGCTTTGTTGTCATCATTCAGTAATTCATGCAACTATAATATTCAAGGGGCCTTTTCTGGTAAAATGGTACAAACTAGATATCACAAAGTATTCTAACAAGGGGGTTTCAAATAAACATAAAAAGATAGATCAAAGCTTTGGAACAACACAATATGAACAAACATTTCCTTAAATTCAGACATGCAATTTTTGTAACGAGCATTTCGTGATTGGTCAAAACTATAGAATGAAATAATTCATGAAAGGTTCATGAAATCAAATTCATCCACAATATAGATTTAATATACGCAACACAATTCATCATCATTTTTTTAGAATTAATTTTCCAATAACAAACATCAAAATCTCATCACAAAATTTTTAGATCAATAAATAGCAAGAAATATCATCCACAAATAATAAACTAGATAGTTTTGAATTCGGCCTCTTCTTATTGATTTTCACCAATGTTAAGAAACATTTATGCACAACAAGATTCACTGGTGTATGGAAAACAACTATTTATATCATCATCGTTAAACTAATAAACTTGTGAAATTTAACTACTTGCATTAAAACTGTAAAAATGTTCAACTATTTGCATAAAAGTTGTAAAGATAAAATATCTAGCTTTAGGCAGCAAATCTAACTTCAATTTGTCAACCTTTACAATCAGGAGAAATTTCTAATGTATAGAAAGAATTAAGCACTAATTTATCCTTTTGAAAAATCACGATCCATCAACTGGGACCCAAATCCACAATTATAAGGGGCCCTTCTAGTTCAACCCAAGTCTTCATTTTGCTGAAATTGTTGAGATTTGAAAAGTACACCTCATTTCTGCTTAATCAAAATTGACTGGGAGTTACTACTAGTTAAAAATGGATCTGGAGTTTACTACTATCCACAAGGCACCTAAAAATACTAATATGGAGTTTACCTTTATTGACCATGTATTCTTTTTCAAAAACAAAATATGTTCTCTTTTAGTTAGCCTCTTTTAGCTACTTTGGTCACTTTAATTTGTTTGAAATATTCCTTTGTGTTGTTGAAACTTTGCTAAAAGGTCTCCTCTTCTAGTGCATCTACCCATTCCACCTTAAAAATCACCCTTTCTAACTCCTTAGTGGTGGCAACATACATATCTTGTAGCTGGCTAATATTCCTAGCAGCATCTCATACATAAAATCTAATTTCCATCAACTTATCCAGAAGAAGGCCTTCATCATTGTCTCCTTCTTTTATCAACCCTTCTAACTTGTTGTTCCATTTATCTTTCATCTCCTATAAGGAAATAAAATTAGGATCTGATGAAACCTCCTTACCAATTATTTCAGCAACAATCCCCTAACCACCTTTGTTTCATCAAACGTATTTGTGGAGCCTGTTGCAATATCATTCCATGTTCCATGAGAACCTCTATTTTGAAGATTAATATATTCATACATTTATCAATATAACTAAAGTCTTTATCTTTTAAAATGGAATACTCAATTATATCTCCCTTGGATATCTTCTTTAAAATCCTCAACTTTCACATATACTCCACATATTTATCTTCTTTTGCTCCTAATTACCAAGTATACCATTCTAGAGACTTGATCAGATCACTTACCTTAGTATAACCTTTAGAACCAATAGCAAAAAGTTCCTCTATCTCATTCTTAAGAAGGTCAACCCATTTATCCATCATCTAGGCCTTCGTTTTCATCTAGCTCAACTCATCAGCTTCTTTGCGACTCATCAATATAGAAACTTCCGTTGATGTTAACTGTTTAGAAGTAGAAGTGGTGAGCTCCTTCAAAAACCTTTAGATATACCCTACCCAATCCTTAAATTCATCCTTGGCCTTCTTGTCTTAAATAATTCTTGATTTGGTATTAGTAGCCACAATGTCAATGAGATTCATCTATTGATTCCTTATCTGCTTTCCCAGATTGATAATACTAATTTGATAATTTGAAGCTTGCAACTCCCTATCATCTTTGTTAGCCACTGAATTTGCAATGTCTGCCACCAAGTCCCCATCATCAGTGAGCCTTGTGTAATGAATAGCTCGAGGCTTCTTCTTGGGTTTCACTTTATTCATCTCCTTCACCATATCATCCCAAGTCACTGGCTAGGCTTGAACTTGCTGCCTCTTTTCCAGGTTCAATTTTAACCATGTAGGAGTGGGAGGCTGAGGTGTTACCTACTGGGTTCTAGCTGTTGATGAGGGAGGTGTAAGAGGAACTATTTCTACTATTTGTTTTGAAGAAGCCTTTTTTTGTTAATATTTCTCTTTGAGCAATCTCTCTTGCTCTATCTTCTCATTTTGAGCTTTTATTTCTTCTAAATTCTTCATTTCTAGTTATTTTTGTACTTCTTCTTCATCCCTTTATTTTTTCTCAAGATCCTTTATCTGAACCTCTTTTTCAACCTTCTTTTTCTCTTCCATCTTTTTTGCATGAGCTTCTTATTCTATTGCTTTGTCTTGTTCAACTTTCTTTAGTGCTTCTGCAACTTCCTCTTCTTCATGAGCTACCTCGTCAACAACTTGTTTTTGAGCACTTTCTAGTATTTCTTTATATTATTCCCCAATTAAGAGCTAGCTCATTTATGCCTCATTCTAAAGGTTCCCCTCCTCGATCTCAACATCTCCTATTTTAGGCTCTTCTTCAAAATATTCTTCATCTTCTCCCTTTTTCTTAGGAAAGTATTCTCAAAGGGGAGTCTCCTCTTAATCAAAGGATATAGGTGATTCTATTAAATTAATCATTGGGGAAACCTCTATATTTGAAGGTACAACATGCTGGGTATCCTTAGTTTGTAGCTGAATAGTAGAAGGACCTTCACGGGGAGTTTCTTCTCCAGGATATACAATAGCTAAGGGTTTAACACCAAGACCTGCAACAACACCTACATCAACAAAAAATAAGTAGTTTTGGCATGTTCCAAGGCCTTTGTAACCTTCTTCATCATGATTTTTTCTATTGTTGGGGTAGGTTATTTTGTCTGTTAAATAGCTCTCCAGTCTCTTGAATTGCTTTGTTTCAGTGGAAGAAGTAGGCTCACCATTGGAATCTTTCTTCTTCCTTGAAACCTTAACCCTTGGTTGTTTGAGATGAAGGTTAATCCATTTCAAACTTCTCTCAATAACTACCTATGAAATTTTATCAATGTTTGTTTCTTATTTCTCCATCCAATTAATTGGATCCAAATCTTTTGTAGCCACTTGATCAATTTCATACAAAGGATCAAGAAGAATTCCATCATCTGAAAAACCTTTTGGTATATATTCTTTAACATTAAAGTCTCTCATTTGAGGAACAGTCAAAATTTCATATCCTCTTTCTCTGAGCTCAAATTGGTCTTACAGTTTGGCCCAACAATTCTCAAGATGGTCTTCATGATAAGGAAACACAAAAGCATATATCTCATTCATATTCCCTTTGGGATCATGGTTCTTCCTTTCTTCATAAAACTTTAGGTTGCAAGCCTGAAATTCTTTAGTTGCTTCTTTAGTTGCTATTGATGATTGGAATGAATAAAAACCTAGATCCATAGGAAAATAATGACATCCCACTTTGTGCTTATCAGAGAACTTAACATTTACTTCAGCTGCCTATCGGGAGAATTCCATAAGTATCATCTTGTCACTGCAACACCTTGGTAGTTGGAAAGTAGCTTTGTTGAAACCAAATAGTCTAATATATGTAGTTTTTGGGTACTAAATGAACTAAATTATCCATTCCTCAACAAAATCCATGGATTCTTTAGATAGTTTGAATCCTACATCTCCAGTCAGACAATTGATCACCACCTTCAAGAAGGCATCATTTACTCTTTTGAAATTCCTTTCTGCCTTCTTGAGTTCCAATTGGTTATAGTATTTCCATACCATGTTCTATCCATCTACCTCTCTAAGCACACCAATTTTAGTCAATCCCAGGAAATTCCCCATCCTGATAGCACATTATATAAGATAGGAGCTCATATAAAATGTTTTGGTATCTTTCACTTTAATGATTTAATCATGGATTGCATTTGACACCATTTGTCCCCAGTCCAAATATTTTTTTCCATCAAGAATGATTTGAATGAATGGGAACATCCATACCTCAAAGGAATTTGAGTCTCTCTTTCCAAATTCCCTGCATAATAATAATATCACCTAGCTTAGTTGAGAAATCAAACCACTTAGGCTTTGGGGGAAATTTATTTATGGACTTCTCAATTTTTAACCATCTCTTATTGATGTATGCCTTGTTGCCATCTACGTCTTTCTGATATTGTGCTAGTGCTTGGGACTTGGTCATAATCATGAGGTTAGGATATGGAGGAAAACCAAATAATAGTCTCATCATCCCTAGTGAAAAATCAATGATATCACTGCCCCAAGAATCAATACATTTTCTTTGATTTGTATTATAGGCATTTGCAGCTACTAGTGGAAATTCAAGAAACTATACAACAATAGAAAATGAGGCTATGTGTGCCAGCCTTGAATTATCAAATTTATTTTCTCTTGGACTAGTATCCTCTAAAAATTCTCCTTAACAAACTATCCTAGGTCAATATGAAAAACTAGTCTATTATCTCCATTACTTCTCACCCGA
Source organism: Sequoiadendron giganteum (assembly GCA_007115665.2). NCBI lineage: Eukaryota > Viridiplantae > Streptophyta > Pinopsida > Cupressales > Cupressaceae > Sequoiadendron > Sequoiadendron giganteum. Next base: position 137,486,276 of record CM021107.1, read on the forward strand.
ACTTGGAAGGGATTGGATTTCCTTGATATTTTTACTTCATAGTGAGGGAAACTGTTCTAGCTTCAACCTCTTAGGTCTCTGTCCCCTTTGTCCTCTTTTCTCTTCTTGCACTTATTGCATCTCTTCAGTTCCAATATCCTCTTCTAATGAAGACATTTAATTAAACCTGCAAATAGTGACATTCATTAGACAATAGGAGCAATAGAAAAGGTTAGACCTTACATACATTTTACATTAAAAGCCTATATTCTGAAAGAAGTGCTTTCCTAGATAATATGTCTATAGTTTTAGAAATCGGGATCAAGATTGCACCTAGAATTTGACCACTACTAACCCTTCTTATAAAATCATTGAACATTGGGATCAGATTCAGGTTAAGAACTTATATTCTACAAATAGACCTATTAGGAATCAGGATCGAGTTCATGTTTTGCATCAGAACCTTAGAAAAAAATATTTTGAAAGTTAGGATCAGGATCAGATTTGACACTAGGATTCATCAAATGAAACTATTTCAAGTTTCAATCCTAGTTTTGATTCTGATCAGAGGTCAGAATTCAGAGTCAGGATAGTATAAGGTACCAAAACTTAGCATAGGGTGAGAGTCATGTTTTATTTTGAAGTCCGATCTTGAAGAGTTATCAGAAGTTAGGACTGGGATATAATTTGAAACTAGACCTTGTGAAACATGAGTGTGTATGAGTCCACTCCGAGTTCTAATCCTCACACTCTTTTGAAATTCAAAATCGAGATGGCACCTAGTATCTAGATCTAATACTATATCAAAGGTTTGGTTCCCTTCTGAATTTTGATCCTGATGATAATGTAGGGATTAGAATTAGGGAAAAAGTTGGCATTCTAACAAAAATACTTGAACATAGAAAGGTGACAATTCGAACTTTGTTTCCGATCAAAGATCAAAAATTGAAATTGAAACATAGATAGGACCTAGACATAGGAGGTGGTAATAGGTCAAGGTTTAGTTTCAAAATATGATTTCGATAGGAATACAAGATCAGGATTAGGATGAAACCAAACATTAAGGTAATCAAATTAACTTAACATTATTTTCAGGCATACCTCTAGGATTAGGATCGAGAAATTTCTAAAACACCAGAAACCCTAATTAAAATTGATTACAAAAAAATCATATTTCCCTTAATCTCAAAAATAATATGTAGACAAGTGTAGGGTTTCAACCAAAAGATTTGTAATGGTAAAAAAATTAAATTTTACCAAAGTTTAAAATAGAGTCAACCTAAGTGGTATAGAAACCCTAGGTAAACTAGAACATGGCGAGAATGAGAAACCCACACAAGAAAGCATAGTGCAAAAAAAAAAAAATGAAAACCAAGGAAACCCAAAAGAAAAGGGATGACGAAGCACCAAAGGGTGCTAGGAAAATGAAAAACAAGAAAACAAGAAACAAAAAACAAGAAACAAGAAACAAGAAACAAGAAACAAGAAACAAGAAACAAAACACCAAACATGAAACAAGGAAAGAAAAAATGTAAAACAAACATAGGCAAGCTAAAAATGAAAGGATAGAAAATAGGAAGGCACCTACCTCAATAAACGTGACAAAAAAATCTAACAATACTAGGAGAAATGCAAACTCGACCTCAGTCTGCAACCCTTCGCTCTGCTCTAGTTTGCTCCATCGAAATACATAAAAAATAATGAGAAGAAACTAAGGAATGGTGTGAGTATAAAATCATTTGTGCATGCAAATAAGTGGCCATTAATGCAGAGTAGTTTGAGCCTTGGTCAGGGTAGAAGTCATAAATGAACCATCATGAAAATAAAGGATAGGTCGGAGTTGTGATCAGGAAGGAACGTGACACGAGAACCTTCAACGAGTGCAAAGTTTCACAAAATTTGAAAAATCCAAATCAGACAAGTAGAAAGAAAAGGACGTAGGAATCAGGATCGAGATGGAGTCAGGAACAAGAAAATGAGAAAGGTTCTTTGTTCTCGTTATGGTCTGATATCCAATTCCGAAACACACAAAGACAAATGGAGTCAGAAATCAGGATCAGGAAGAGAACTGGAACTAGAACATGTGAAGGTTCTTGGTTCTGATTTCATTCCTAAACCTGATTCTAACCAAGAAAAAAAAACAACAAGACAAAGCACGGGAGCAATATTTAGAGGAAAATGGGAACTCACACTTAAGAAAGTGCAAGGTGTAAGTTTTCATTTGATACTTGAACATGACAAAATAAAAAAAGGAAAGAAAAAACGTAGAGATCAAGATCAAGATGAAAACTAAAACTCATACTTTAAGAAGTGTCAAGTGTCAGTGATAACCTAAAACCTGATCCTGATAGAACAAGGAAAATAAAGACTTGGGAGAAAAGGACATCTCCCAAGATGCGAACAAGAAAACCAAAGACAAAAACAACAAAAAGGGGCACCCATTTCAAACAAAAAGAAATGGGGTGGTTATGTAGGGCATAAAAAAATGGCGACTTGATTGGGAAAATGGTTTACCCATTTTCAAGATACTAAAGAATTCAATCACCCAGAACCTCTGGTTTATGAATGTTAACTTGAGCGTGATCAACTACAAAAAACAAGGTTGAGTTGAAATATCAAACCGTGAATCATTATAACAACTTTGAATTGGAGTGTGTGCATTCGTGGTACATCCCTTTTGTAAAGACTTTACCTATCCTTGAAACAACTGTATTTAGATTCAAGCTATGTGGGTGAGTCTCTTTGGCTATCATGCAATGATATCCTAGGCATTGCTCCACTGCCAGCCAAGCGTCTATAGCCCCAACGAAGATACCTCTAGTTCTCTCAAAGTGTTTCTCTACTACAAGCTAAGCATCCATAGCCTTGGTAGAGATACTTGGATCACCATTATAATATTGAGTTTACTTTCAATTTCTTTCGTTTCTCCTTTTCTTTTATTTTTATTGGCATTACTTGAAGGAGTTATTTTCTTATCTTTTTCCTCAATACTCAGACGTAGTAATTTGAAAATTAGGTTGAGAACTACGGTGGACCTCATGATAGTGTTGGGACTCAGTTTTTTCACCTGAATGAGGAATATAGTCATCCTAAGACAGCTAGGCCTTCAAGTAAATAAATGATTCTATCTAATATGTGATAGATTTAGCCATGGTTTATAAGATCACTTAGAATATACCCGTTTGTTCTAACCTTTCAAACTGTCATTAAGATGGACATAAAACATAATTTTTGAAATGAAAAATAATGACATCTATTCTCCTGAAAATACCTAAATCAATTTCTCTGTCATAGTACCCTTAGTATGATTTGAACACCTACCCATTATTCCGTAATGATGGAAATGAAAGCCTCCCAAAATAGAAAGAAAACAACAAAAGATAACAAAAAAACAAACAAAAAAATAGGAAACAAAGGAAACCAAACAAACAAACAAACCAAAATGAGAAAACCACTAAACTAGATATATACAAAGGACAGATGATTAGGCCTTCATGGGCCAAAGTAATGTTTGAGAAACTCTCCATTGACTAAAAATGCAACAGGTTCTCCCGTTAAGGTGTTAAGTCAAAAAGTGTTCTCACCAAGGATCTCAGTGATATGGTATGGTCCTAGTCAAAGTCTATCAAACTTTTGGTGGTCACCCTTCCTCTCTTTGGCCTTATCCCATAGTAGCACAATATTTGATATATTAAAGGCCTTTATTTTGTCTCTCTTGTCAAACCAACATTTGACTACAACCTGATGCTTGGAAAACTACTGCAAGGCAACATCCCTATGTTCTTCTAGATTTAGAAAATTAGTTAATTTGACCTTGATCCTATCATCGTTGGAGTAGAACTGTTGCATAAACCGTAAAATAGGCATCTGTAGATTGATAGGAAAGACTGGGTCTTGCCCATAAACTAATTTAAATGGTGAGTTTTCTAGGGCAACTTTAATTCTAATCCTATCTACCCATAAAGAAAACCTAAACTGTGTGTGCTAGTCCCTAGGATTACTTTCTAACAAATTTTTGATTACTTCCAACAAATTCTTATTGGTAGAATCAACTACCCCATTTCCATATGGATAATAGATGGACGAGTATTTCAAAACAATCTTATATTCAAATTCCCATTGAATGAATTGCATAGAATAAAAGGTTGGGCCGTTATCACATACCAAAGAAAATGTTACCCCAAAGCTGGTAATGATATGTTCGTTGATGAATTTGATAACCACATTGGTGGTCTAGTTCTTGTAAGGTTGAGCCTCAATCCACCATGTACAGTAATCAGTTGTAGTTAAGATGAACTTGTGACCTAGAAAATAATTCAAATTAATTACCCCAAAAAAATCCAATGCCCATTGGGAAAATGGTCTTACCTCATATACAGGCTGTAGGGGCATTGATGGGTTGTGCTCTCTGGATGCTGAAGTTTTACATGTATGAAACATCCTAACGTGTTCATGAGAATCTTAGAATACATTAGGCCAAGAGTAGGCTAACCTCAAGATCTGATGTGCCATTACATTGGTTGAATCGTGCCTTGTACCATGTCTTCCATGAAATTCAACAATGGTTTGCTTCGTCTATTGTTGGTTCAAACAATGCAAATAAACACCCTCAAAGTTATTTCTATATAGGGATCCTCCCTTAATCATATAGTGGGAAATTTTAAGTCTTAGTTCTCTTATCTTCATTGTATTTGTTCCATCAGGACACTTGTTTTTTAGTAATAAAAAAATTAGATCAACATACCTTGGATCTGCTATGAACGATTGTATCGTATACTGCTAATGAGTGATATTGGAATCAACGTCAACCATTGATTTGGATAGGCCTTGCCCTAAAAAAAACTTCATAGGGTGAATTTTTAGGTCACACTCCTATAAGATCACCATCCACTTTCCCCTTCATTCTCCCAACTCACTCTGCATAAGAAGAGACTTCATTGCTAGGACGAGAACGATGGCGGTGATTTGGCTGCATAGGATGTAATGACATTTTTTTTAACACCTCTTACCAATGCGAATGCCTATTTATCCAATGGTGGGTATCTGATCTCATCATTTTTGAAGGGGGAACTCATGAAAGCTATCAATCATTCATCCCATTTTCCTTTCTATTGTGTTAAAACAACAAAACACGAATGATTAGACATAAAAGAATAAATATAAATGACTGCAAAAAATTAGGGCTAGTTAACATAGGTGCTTATGAGATCAACTATTTGATTTGTGAAAAGACAACATTGGCCTCATTACTAAATTCAATTTTCATGTCTTTCTTCATCATCTCATTGAGGGTCTTGACAATTTTTGCAAACCAAGTTATGAACTTCCTTACGAAGTTTATCTTTCTAAGGAAAGCTCTTATCTCTTTTTTGCTACCTAGCATAGGTAGCTTTAGGATAGATTCCACTCTGTTATGTTCAATTATAATGCATTTTTCCAAAATTATATGACCCAATAGTTTTCCTTCTGACACCCTAAACACACATTTCTTCGGGTTAAGGGAGACACCATACTTTATACATTTTTCAAGAAATTTTGATCAGTTAGCAACATGGTCCTCCCTATTCTTGGTAAAGATAGTCAAATCATCAATGTGAATAATGATACATTTACCTACCAAATCCTTAAATGCCACATCCTTTTCACACTAAAAGGTGGCTCCAACATTAATGAGACCGAATGGCATCCTTTGATAGGAAAATGTTCCCCACTTGGTCATGAAATCGGTCTTCATTCTATCCTCATAATTGACCAACACTTGGTTATATCTAGAATAACCATCTAGGAAAGACATAATCTATGAGCCATTGACTATTTATAGGAATTCATTGAGGGAAGGAAGAGGGTAATTTTCCTTATTTGAAGCCTTGTTTAGGGTTTTTGAAATTGAAACACAGTCTGATCTCCCTATTCTTTTTGCACATAGGCACTAGATTTGCAACCCAAGTTGAATGCCTTATGGGAAAAATGATTCTATCTAATAGTAATTTCTACACCTCTTTAAGAATCAGTGGTTCAATCAAGGCATTAACTAGATGCTACTTTTGATGAAATGGCTTGGCTTGAGGTTTTAGAGGGATAGTATGAGTGATCACCGAAGTGTCAAATGTTTTTAAATCCTCATATCCCCAAGCAATTGTTGCAATGTCTTCTTTCAACACATTTAGGATTTTGTCTCGGATGTCCTTCAGACAAGTCTTTCCAATGAATATATTTCTTTCTAGGCCTAAATATACCAGGTTGTATGTTTCATACTTTCCCCCATCAGCATTTGTAGGCAATTTCTTGTGGGATCGAGGATCAGAGTCAAAGATCCTCTCTAGTGCTACCATTCCCTTGGAAATGCTATTAGTTTTTAAATTAATTATGCCCTCTGCATCACAATCCTCTAGATCCTATTCTCCTTGATCTATGTCAAACTCATCAATAATTTTTCCCTCAAAGATATCTGAACTTTCCAAAAAGGCAAGGATGTGTTGATCATCATAAAAAACTTGGAAGTTTCAAACATTATCAGGAATGGTTGGAATTGACACTAATTCCATAGAGAACCTTTTTAGCTTGGAATCTTGCATAGGTTCTAGGGTACTAGTTGCTACAACCACTGCATCTACAATATGATTGTCTTCTCTAAGAATCAACTTAATATCAAAAGCATTAAAATATTCGATCAAGTTCCATACCCTATTTTTGTAAGCAACCAATCTTTTGTTGTGACACATGTATGAACTACGAACTTGTTTCATTATCACTTTAGAATCTCCCATAACTCTGAGGACTATTACTTTCTTCTGATGTGCAAACATCAGTCCCCTAGCTAGTTCCTTGTACTCTACAAAATTGTTAGTACACCCAAACTATAACTTGTAAGAAGAAAAGTAAGTTATCCCTTTCGAGTTGGTTAGTTCTACTCCATCTCCACTACCTATTTTAGATTTAGAACCGTTAAATTTGAGGGTCCACAGTTGATCTTGGGCTGAAGTTTCTTTCTTTAGGTTAGTCCCAAGTGGTTGATTAGGGAAAGTAGATGGTGGATATGACTAGTTTGGGATTCCAAGGTCAAGGGATTGTTGTACTTAAGGGCTGTTAGGTACTTCATTCAAGTTAGAGACATGTGCATAAACTATCTCCTACAACTCTCCATGGTTATTATCTTTGCAATTCACCTTCCATTTGAGTAATTCCTTAGGAATTGGAAGATTAGTAGGGCAGAGGTATCTAATTTTTTTTTGGGTTCTCTAATCTTAGTTTGTAAATTAGAAGATAGGGTCTGAGTTAGATCAACAAGTAGTGATAATACTTCTTGTGTGTTGTTTGTTCTTGTCAAAATAGTCATATCATTAGATTCAGATGGAAACTGACTTAGAGACATTATAAATTTTTTATTGCAAGAATCTCCTAACTAACAAATGTGGTTTAGGATATCCAAATAGGGTTGACACGTTAACTTAGAAGAATCTGATAATGGACTTTGTACCAATTCAGGAGTAACAAAATCCACAAGTCTACCTCCTCTCCCAACACTAGCTTGTCTTGTGGAAGTTTCTAAATTAACACTTGATGGTTAATAGTAGTCATAGGATGGATATTTAAGGCCGCGTGTAATCAAAAATAGGCATTGAAAAGGTCATAACTTCGTCCCTCCTATAAACACCTATTTCGGTTTCAAAATAGGCTACTTCGTTAGGATGGTCATACTCTCTGATCATGTTCTTTAGATGAGGTTCATCTCTATCCTTATTTGTGTTGGCATACCCTTCCATGACAACCACATGTGTGAGAAGTCTAACAAAAGGTAACCTCCTATAGTCTTCATAAAATCCCTCCTTAACAACATGCCATACATTTCAGGAATGCCAACAATTTGAATATCCATGTAACTTTGAATCCTTGGATCTGATCTAAATTATGTTGGAAGCTTTACAACATGAGCATGAAGTATGGATGATTGTGTTGGTTGTTCCTATGTTTTCATTGATATCAACATGGTAATAAATACATGATGATAAATGTATGGGAATTTTTCTTGGTTTATCAAAAGTTGTTCTTTTTTAGTAATACTCCTTTGTGATGGATCAATATGTTGGTATTTCAGTATGGAACTCATCACAAGATCTGATATGACTCTAATCTCTTAACCATGTTTTATTGACTCATTTAAACAACTATATCTTGGATCTTGAGATGTATTTTACTATGAATAGAAAGTTATCTCTGACATAGTTCAACTCTGTATCCTACTATTGTTCTGTGTGATGTATACTATGTGGGAGACTCCACATTCTAATAAGGTGAACATTCTTATATGACAATTTTGTTGATCGTCTCTTTATTGGTAGTGTAATGGGAAATTAACGTGTTCTCAGATTTGGAAGGTTTTTTCTTTGAGGATTATTTGTTGGTTTGGAGAGTCATGCTTTAGTCTTGACCGACTTAGTAAATCCAATATATTATGAAGACTAATAACTGACTTGGTATAATATACTACATGGATAAAATGATTAAATCTTATATGGTGCCAACGAATAAAGGTTTTGATTATTTTGTATTCATCCAATTAGTTCAACCTTATTGATGAATAGGATATAATTGTATAAAAAGAAGATAGAAGCAAGCTTTGAAAGTGTGAGAGAGTGGAAAAAGAGAGATGTGAGTGTATGAGAAAGCAAGCAAGAACTGAATGTAAATGAAGGAGAAGATCAATGTCTAAATGATTTATCAGTAATATATATTTGTTTATTGATGATGTACTTTATATTATGAGATTTTGTGGAACTAAACCCTACACATTGAAGGTGTCCATCAGTTCATCATTCTAGCAATGAGCCACCATCATTGTATCTTGGAAGTGAGCCATCTTCTGTACTCAAGTTGTGATCCTTTTAAGGATAGCAAGTCCTAGCAGTGAGCCCCATAATATTTTATATCCGGATATAATATATTGTGAGTTAACCCTCACCATGATTTTTCCCATTCTAGTTTTCCACGTAAAAATGTTGGTGTTCATGTGTATGATTGCTTTGTCTTGTTTCTATGTTCTCTCTTGTTGATTCTGTCAAAATTGTGGTAATGGTTAAGTAGATTTTATTAACGGTTTGTGGAATATTGGTTCACCCCCCCTCTTATTATTCTAAATGTTCAAAAATTGGTATCAGAGCTTGGTTCCTCGGATGAAACCTAACAACTTGAGGAAGGTCCCAAAATTTGAACATGTTTTTTCCTCCATAAATGGCCCCTACCGAATTTTCAAAACAAATGGAAGCCTTGAAGGACAAGTTGATAAAATAAAATGACCATATTGAAAAGATACAAAGTACAAGTCTGGTTGCATGTGATATGTTGACTAAAGAAGAAGAAATAATCACTATCTTGATGGAACAATTGGATGAGAAGAGAAGAATTGAAGAATGTCAGGAAATTGAAATTCAAAAGAAGATGTGAATCTGTAAAGCTTGAATTAGAAGAAAAAATCCTAAGATGTAATCTAGAAAGGGCAATGAGTTTTGAAGACAAATTTGAGATAAGCTTGACGATGCTTGATGAATTGATCACCTCTCAAAGACCGGAAATGGATAAGAGTGGTTTAGGGTTTGAAAAACATCAGAGTTCTAAAGCAAAGCAATTAACTAGTAAGAAGACGCAGTACAAAGATAGACAAGTCAAGGAGCAAAGAAGCGATTTCAAATTTTTTTTTGTCAAACAACATGATGCAAAAAGGTATTTATACTTCAATGTTGTTTTTCATTCTTGCAATAAATTTGGTGATAAGGTAAAGGAATGCAAAAGTAATGTGAATAATTCTAAGGGCAAGAAAAATGGATATAGAGAGAGTCTGTTGGATAAAAGGGAAAATGGAAAGAAGAATGCTACTTTCTGTAAGTGCAGAAAATTAGAACATCTCTCCAGAAAAGAAGAATGATCAAACTTTTGATCTGGGAAAGGCAAGAAAATAAATGGAAAGGATTTGGAGAAAAAAATCATCGATGTTATTTGTGCCGACCTCTGGTACACATATTCCACTCAATCTCTAAATAAAAGTAGTGGCTAAGGGGGAGAAATCATCAAAAAATATAATAAACCCCCTCATTGGTACTTGTGTCATATCAAGACAGAAGTATATTTAATGTGGTAACAATATTAAGGTATTTTATTAGTCGCATGTGTGAAGAATGAGATCTACAAAATTTGAAAGAATGAAGGCATACACAGTTTTCGAGGTAATCTACTTGCAAGTTGAAACATTTATTGTAAAATGTTTCAGAATGAAAGGAATAAGTTCAAATGAAATTAAAGTCCTATGTATTTTTAGAGAAGCATGCAAAGGTAGTTTAGAAGGGAATTCAAAATTTCAGAATTTGAAGAATGTAATAGATGAATTCAAAGTGAGCTCCGGAAGCAGGATATGTATACATTTCTTGTTGAATGTTTTAGAGGTATTCCTGTTTGCACAATCTTTTACTTTTATTGATGCATAGTTCAAAGATTGTGAATTGTGTAGATAAAGCTTGGTTGAAGAGATATATGAGGAATGTGTCAGAAGAATCTCTTGGTGCATTCTCTTGCATCCCTCCGAGAGTGTTTCCTATAGAAGATATCTATGAATTTTTTTACAGTAAGATTGAATAAATCTCATCAGTTCAGTTCAATGTGCTTTGGGAAAATTAATTGAAAGAGAATATTGATGCCTACAAAGTGTTAGTTGAGAAGAAGTTTGATGTTTGGAGAAATGTGCCTTTGTTTGAATTTGAGAATAAGTATATTTGGATGGTATTGAGAAAAAATTATGATGAATATTTATGGATTGATGTGGCACATCTAGTCACCAGAGAATAAATTAGAGATGTAACTAGTTTATGTTCCTCCAAACCGGTTCCTAAACTGAAGACTATGAATGAGAAATAAATAATTGAGGTTATAGGTCTGAGTTCTAAAGGAAAAGAGATTGGTCTAAGATCAATTGTTGATCCGGTAATGAGATATGCTGCTATGGTCATTGGTCATAAAGTTTGTATCCCTAATAATGACTCTACATTTCTACTATTGTGGTGAATATTGTTGTCGATATGGTAATAAGAGGTATGGAATATGACTTGTGTGAAATACTTTGCATACATCTTTTGAAGAATTTAAAGGAGATCAAGAAGAGAAAAATAATACTTTTCGGTATGGCAATTTGGTTGTTTGTCTACTCTTTTATTTTTTGAAAGAGTTTTTGGTAATAGGAAGGTTAGAATGGTCAAATTTAGAGCCTATTACTTATCAAATCAAGAACTTCATGATAAATCTTGGTAGTTTGGATGCACAAGAATCTGCCCTTGCTACATTCTTTGGAACATTTCAGATGAGGATGAACAAAAGGTCTAGGATTCTAGTAAGCATTGTGGAAAGATACTATGGAAGTATAAAGTTTCTTGTGTCTACAAATTTCTGTCACATGGAAGCAGTTGAATCAAGGTTAGTTTGGATATTTGAATTGAATTATGAAGTGTGAGAGGCTGAAATTGATATATATGCTAAAATTCTATTGGAAATCCCTAAGCATCTCAATGAAGAAAGTGCCTCTGGTAGCATGACTGAAACAAGGAAGAAGAGGAACTATAGTGAAGATAGAAGGTGCAAAAGAAAGTAAGCTTGAACATGAGCATGAAATAATGAATATTCAGATAGCTCTAGAAGATTTGCAGAAGGTTATTCCTGATACTAATTTTGATTCATCTATTTTTGTTGTGGAGAATCTTTGTGGCGTGATTAATTCTTTGAAATTCTACATCTCCAAACTTGAATTGTCTACTTGAATTAGGTTTGATGAAGAAAATTTGAATGATATCAAAGGAAAATGTGTGAATACACACGATCGAGTAATGAAGGAATTGGAGAGTGTACAAGGTTGTGAAAAAGAGGCATAGGAACTACTTTCCTTTTGTCTAGATTGGTTTGGGAATACATTGAATATGCAAAATGAGATAAGGATGAGTGAGTCTCGAATGAGCACTTAGGCAAATACGTACAAATTAGTAGAATATAGAGACAATTAGAGGTGGTCCTACATTGTGCAACTTCAGGATTTTTTTCTCTCTCTGTAGGATTGAAGGAAAAATGTTATCAAGAAGTTTGTGGCACTCAGAGACATGATTAAATTCATAATTAATTCTATTTATTGTGATCTTGGTTGTATTGGTGAATTATCAGAGATCAATCTTAATCCCAATACTTTAACAGATGGTGTAGAGTCTAACTAAACTTGAGCTATTTTCCAAGATTCTAGTCGGTGCAAAAGGTTCATGGGAAGAAGGTAAAGCATTATGGAAGGATATCTCGAAGAGTCTCAGAGGTTCTTCTTCAGGTTAATTCATTGTTCATATCTTTTTGATTAATTTTTTGATGCGTATGTACATTTATATCGGAACCCTTCCCTATTCATTGATGTCAAAGGGGGAGAGATAAAGAGATGGAGAGATACAGAGTCGGAGGAAAAAAATCTTATGAAGAAGATTTTTGATAGGGGGATTAGTTAGAACATTTAGTGTGGTATACTTGAAAAGTTTTTGTCATGCATGTTGCCATCAATTCCAAAGGTGGAGATTTTTGGACGCTTTGAAACATGAGCATGAAGTATGGATGATTGTACTGGTGGTTCCTATGTTTTCATTGATGTCAACAGGGTAATAACTATATGGGAAGTTTTCTTGGTTTACTAGAAGTTTCTCTCTACCGGTAATACTCCTTTGTGATGGATTAGTATGTTGGTATTTGAGTTTTGAACACATTGCAAGATCTGATATGACTCTGATCTCTTAACCATGTTTTATTGAATCATTTAGATAGCTATATCTTATATCTTGAGACATCTTTTGCCATGAACATAAAGTTATCCCTGATAGAGTTTAACTCCGTATCCTACTATTTTTCTATGTGAGGTATATTGTGTGGGAGACTCCACATTCTACTAAGGTGAACATTCTTATATAGAGGTTTTGTTGATATTCTCTTTGCTGGTAGTGTGATGGGAAATCAATGTGTTCTCAGATCCAAAAGGTGTTTGCTTTGAGGATTATTTATTGGTTTGGAGAATTGTGGTTTAGTCTTGGCCGACTCAACGAATCCAATATATTATGAAGATTAATAGCCGACTTGGTATAATGCACTACATGGATAAAATGATTAAATCTTATATGGTGCTAACAAAGAAAGGTTTCTATTATTTTGTGTTCATCCAATTAGGCTGACCTCAATTGATGAATAAGATATACTTGTATAAATATAAGATAGAAACAAGAAAAAGTGTGAGAGAGTGGAAAGAGAGAGATGTGTGGGTGTATGAAAAAGAAAGAAAGAAGTGAATGTGATTGAAGGAGAAGATCAGTGCCTAAATGATTTATCAGTAATACAAATTTGTTTATTGATGTAGTACTTTATATTCCGGGCTTCAGTGGAATTGAACCCTACACATTGAAGGTGTATTCCATCAGTTCATCATTCTGGTAGTGAGTCACCATAATTGTATCTTGGCAGTGAGCCATATTTTGTACTTAGGCTATGAGCCTTTTAAGGATAGTGAGTCTTGGCAATGATCCCCACAATATTTTGTATTTGGATATAATATATTGTGAGTTAACCCTCACTGTGGTTTTTCCCATTTTGGGTTTTTCATGTAAAATTATTGGTGTACTTGTGTATGATTACTTTGTCTCGTTTCTATGTTCTCTCTTGCCGATTCAGTCAAAATTGTGATAATGGTTAAGTGGATTTTACTATCAGTTTGTGGAATACTGATTCACCCCCCCTCTCAGTATTTCAGATGTTCAACAAATTGTATGTGCACATTTTTTAATTTCCCTACAACGTTCACTTCAATTTTATCAAATTGTATAACCTTTCGATGAGTTTGAATTAGGGTCAAGCCTAATTTATTACAAATGGAAAATGGCATAATATTACCCAAGAATCCAAAATACAATAAGCATTTATGTAGGTTCTTCCCAAAGATCCTCAAACTTAATAAAAATGGTGGTGTTCCTACCTTTCCCCTATATAGAGCTACATTTGCCTCTGTAGTTGGAATCATTTTTTCTTTTCCCTTCCATTGATTTTCCTTAGCCATAGACATCAACACAAGTTCGCGTTGAGTAGGAAACGACTTCAGAACATCAAAGAATGATAACGTTGATGGTGTTTTCTACACAACAACAACTCATACAAAATATGGTATCCTATCTCTCTTGAAAGGTAAATCTCTATGGGAAAAGAGATAACCCCAAGGTCTCTAATGCCAGGTATTGAAAATGCAACAAAACAACTCAGTGATAAATGTGAAAATGTTGGTAGTCACAATGGGACCTTACTACGAGCAAACACTGGATTTCAAATCTATCAGATCTAAACAATAAATTGATACTTTGAAACTTGATTGTAATCCTGATAATAAAGAAACAACAAAAGATAAAGGTTTCAAAGATAATTCTAAGACTACTTCTAACCCTAAGATTGAAAATGCCAAAAGATAAAATGCTCAAAATGGACGGATCTCTCATAAACTACTTTCTGCTTGACCTAGATGAATCTGCAATTTCACAGAAATAGTGCAATATTCTAAGGTATTTAAAGATTTTCAAATTATAAACATTCATTTAGCCAATTCTATTGCAATTGAGATGAACAAACCCTGATAACTGAACTAAGCACAATTATAAGTCCAGGCTAACTTTGCAAAGCAACTAACAGCTAACTACAAAAACTATGGACTAGAGATCGCTGCAAACATTCCAAACATGAAACAATAAGCATTATCAAACCATTTACCATAAACTTATAAGCAATCTGAAAGATAGAACAACAAGAATCATGCTAGATGAAACTCTAGAAGATGGATACCAAACACAATATCTCTCTTATATTAAATCATCCAAAGTAGCAACAACTCCACCTTTCTGTTACAACACTTAAATGAAAATAAACCCTAAGTCACCTAATATCACTTATCTACTAACTTTACATCCTCCTATACGCCTATCTATCTATCTCTCTATATTGAATGAGGCAACATGCCTATTTTTATAGAGAATCCTTAAGATAGGTCGGCCCAAAAGATAATTTACAATAAAACATAACCTACAAGAAGTCGACCCAAAAAGATAATTCGAACACATGACATATGCCATTGGCACCAATTTCATGCAAAACTGCCAAGATACCAAAAGGGTCAGCCCAATACATGTGAATAATGGGAAGCACAAATCTCAATGTAACCCTATATAGCTACTCCCCATCCCTATCCTTAGCTCTATCTTCTTCACCATGTACGACCAACATAACTATATCCAACTTAGCAATAGGTGGCACAAGAAAAACCCTAATCCTTCTTTCAAGTGACTTGATATCATCTCTCGCCTGCCTAACAACACCATCCCAATCGATCTTACTAGCCAAATATCTATCTATGACTACAATATAGGTTGCAACATCATCCAACTGATGTCCAATAACTGGTCCTTCACTGACTAGAGAATAAAAATCTCTCCACCATTCCCTAAGCTTCTCCGAATTGAGATGTTTCGGAGCAAACTTCTTCCTTCTAGTCATGACCTCAGAGAATTAAACACACATATCATTGATACTAGTCAAGGTATCCTCAATCTATCGAGCCTTCTTATGAATATTTTTCAAGGCCTTCTGCTTTATTTGCAAAGTTTCAAATCATTCCCAAGGTTTGAAACCCTTGGAAAAGGAAGAATCCTGCATTGTACCAATTTGTCCTCAATAAACCCCATGATGGTTGTGGTCTTCTATAGTAGGAGGTTGGTATCCACATTATCCTTGGCTAGGACATTCTTTAACCAATCCACCGATCTCATTGCATCTCCTCCAGTAAACAATATGCTCTAAATAGCATCATCTCCTTTAGTTTGGACACTCTGCAACCAAGCTCTTGTAGCATGTGTGGTGACATTCATATTCTCAAGTTCAAAGATTGTCTCCTGAGGCAAGAAAATTGTAGTAGAGGAGGAAGAGCTAATGGCTTGCAAGGGTTTCATCATCTCTTGCAAGTATTTCTTTAGTTTCTCATTCTCCCTTTCTAGTTCATGCCTTGTCTGCACTGCCTTCTTTAACCTACCAACAATCATATCACTAGAGTCTTCATATTCTTCAATATTGTGCTCTACAGTAGCATGCCCCAAGTCAACAGTTTTCACATTATAGTCTTGGGCAGTCACATTGTCTCTATCTTTGATTGGAGTAGGGGTAGCAATGTGATCCACTCTGTTACCCGACCCATCTCTTTCAATTCAGGACACAACCCTTGCTTTCTTCTTAGTTTTTTCCTTCTCTACATTAGCCATGAGGGCATCCAAATTAGGAGGAGCATCCTTGAATATCACCATCTTTCTCTTCAATTACTTCTACAACCAATCCGAAATAGTGGACCCAACAGGCACTATATCTTGCTTATCTTTCCCTTGCTCCTATTGATTAGTAGTTGCATCCTTTTCAATACTTGGAATTTTAGGAATGTGCATAGTTGGGCTCTCTTTCTCTTTTACCCATTCTCCCACAACCACATGCACTGGTGAAGGGGGCCTAGCTAGTATTTCTTCCTCCTTTTGAGGAGGGTTTTTCATTTGCTCTCTCACAGGTGAGTCTACATGTGATACCAAGGGATATTGTATTACCTTATCAATCTCTACCTCTGCATTATAGAGGTCTCCCTCCTGAAACTCTTCCTCTCCCAAATCCTTAGGATCTTCATCCTTCTTTGGTTCCTCCTATCTGTTACCAACATCCTAAGGAATGGAGGAACTCACTTGCTCAACAACAAGAATACTAACTAAAATATTCTCCTTTACTGTTGTATCCCTTGGGGAAGGAGTCCTTGACCTCCTCATGTAAACCTGTGTCTTTTCCCCTGAGCTCTCCACCTCTACCACTAGTGGTTCAATTTCATTGTCAACTTGAGGAGCCACCTCCACATTTTCTGATAGTTTTGTGATTCTTATTCTTTTTATCAATGGTGGAGAACTTTCAACCTCCTCTCCTTCTTCCTTATTCTATTCAGTTTCTTTCTTAGAGGCATGTGTCCTCTTCTTAGCAATAGGCTTCCTCTATTTTCTTAACTCTGGAGCCTTTTCAGTTTGAACCTCCCTTACCTGAATTCTGAAAGGAGAATCCACCTTTTCTTTACCCTTATGATCCGGTTCAAGTGAACCCTCAGAAATAGAGTGAGACTCCAAGTCTCCCATCAAATCATAGGTACATGGAACACCTTCACTCTCCAGTTCTAGCATTTTATGTTTCAACAACATCTTGGTATATTTGATCACTGGGGCCATGACTTGGTCCAACTCAGTATTTTCCTCTTCCAACCAATCAACCTCTCCAACTAGCCTATCCTTTACTGCCTCATAGACATGGCCCTGGATTACATTTCCATCTTCCTCAACCTAATTAGGGATGGAATTTACATTGTATAGTCTCACCAAATCCACTGGAAACCTAGAAAATGTTTTCTTCCTTACCTCAAACTCATCGACAGGGTTAATCCAGTAATCTTCAATGTGAGCCTTATGGCTATATTCCTTACTGGTCTTCTTTTGAGCTTTGCCAGTGATGTCAAACCTTACCCTTTTGGAATGAAAGGAAATATCAAAAGTACTCATCTTCTCCTTAGAGGCATGAGTAGACTAGATGGAAGCAAGAACCTCAACCATTCCTATCTTTAGAGAGAAATCATTCCCAAAACCTGTCTTGTGCATCTCCCCCTTTACAACATTGTTGAAGTCACAAATATTCCTAGTGACTTCCAACAATATGACATGATCGGTTGGATATCTAGGGAGTCTGTAGGGAGCCCTATGAAAACCATCAATCCTAATGTATGAGAAAGTTGGGAACTGGATAAACCATGCCACATATCTCTTTATCGATTCCTTTGCCTTATCAAAAATTCTCATATGCTTTGCACCTTCGAGCAATCTAGTTATGTACATTGTGAAGGCATCATTGTATCTCCTGTAACTTCCTCTAGTTAGGTGAAATTATGGATATAATTCATATATGGCATCCTACCCAAAGATACCCCTAGTGCTTAACCCCTTGTATGGGTGAAGTCTCACCAATGAATACACTAGGTAAGAGGTCATGGTAAAAGTCTTGGTTTGCAAGATAGTACATGTTTGTTCATGAATCACAACACTGATGGAACCTGCCTAGTGATAGTCAATTCCCTGCTCCATTCTAGCAATCACATTAATTATCCATGTCTCGAACACACCTGCACTCTTCAATCCCACAAACTTACTGAGAAGAGTGATGAAATTGTAGTACTCCCTCTTGAAGTTAAGCCTAAATAGTTGCTTAGGAAACTTGGAGAAATGGGATTTAGGCTTCTCTAGCCAAGAGTTGATCATCTATTGGGACTTGACTATATTATATTCATAATACTTCCTGGCACCATCCTTGTCAAAGGCCACCACATGGGACCTATCAGGAATGTCAAATGTTGCAGCAATGAATACCGAACTGAAACCTGCAAGTATCCTGCCCTAGGGACCAATTATCCTTTGTGTCCCTCTATCATAATTTCTAGCACAATCAAGCACCAACTCATAGCACTGCATTGTGGAAGGAAAACCTGCCACATGAGCCAGTTTGGAGTCTACCATTCCTTTTGCCAATAGAGGAGGGCTCAGTGTTGACATCTCAGCCTTGAACTCCTCATAGTCCCACATTCCTACATTTGTATCCATGATTCTTGAACAAATTGAGGTAAAATTTCTCTTAGGAATTTGACTCCTTATATCTAATTTTAACTTCTCTGCATCTGAGATGGTAGAAGTCTCTGCACCTAGGTCTGTTGCCTTTCCCTTTCCTCGACCAGGAACATCCTGTCCTGATCCTGCCTACAAACAAAAAAAGATGACCATAGTCAGCTCCACAAGAAACAAAAAGTACAGGAGATTAATACCTCAAAGTTCGGGACTTAGCCCCCCTCACGGATTCTACACTTGGGAGGATTTTCGGGAAAATTTGGACCAGGCGGATTCCAACAAACCAAGCATGCAAAATCCCATAATACCATTTAAATCCATAAATTAACAAGGAAAACCATTAGAAACACTTAGCATAAGCTCATTTAATCAATCAAATATATCACCTATAAATAGATTCTTCAATAATCATCGAATTCAACCCTTTCCCAAAAAAACCTAGAAGAATCCGCTAGAGGCGGATACTGATAAAATCTGACAGAAGCAGATTTTTGCGAGATAAATGAAATTTGGGAAAAAGGGGTGAAAAAGAAAGAAAGAGAAAAGTCGGGGAAATCTGGGGGAAGCGGAATTCCACAAGGACCTCAAAAACTTGAACCTGTCCACATTCTCACTACTTTCACCAAAACTATTTAACAACTTCGGATCTAAAGCCTACATTCTAACAATAAATTGACCTAGACCTCCAATGAATGAAACACGAATTTAGAATGCTCCTCATAGTAATTTGAGGAGGATTGGCGATGCCCTAGGTCAAGAATCCTAAAAAGTCCACCATGAAAGCACAAGGAACAAATCATGACTTGCTCACACACTAGAATTGAGAGTCCTAAGACCAATGCAAGCAAACGCCCAAATGAGAAGCACTAGCATACGCAAAGAAAACATAAACAACCAACCTGGCAGACCAGTAAAATAATGCAAACCCCCAGAATGCCCAATGATAACGCACATACCCAAAGGCACCAGGAAATCATGAAAGACCAGGAAATAAATCAATCAAATCAATCGAAATCAATAAAGTAAAAAATCAATTCAACATACCATGAAAGCATAAGGGCCGAAACTGGTGATGCCAATAGAAAACCATCAAATGCAAGCAAGACACAATCCACACACATGAAATGTAGATGCATAGTCCAAACAGCCTCAAAAATCTCAATCCAACAAAACACCAAAAGCTCCAAGACTCAAGCTCAAATGATAGCAAATGCACAAACCCAAATGATGATTTATCTCCAGAAATCTAATATATCAAAGCTCCAAATGTTCGCACAAAATCCATTAATACGGTCGACAAGACAACCACAACCAAAAATCTTGGGGATTAGATGTGGCGAAGAACTTTGAGGAAATCCAGACCATACGGATTTTCCCAAAAAAAGGGTGAAAGGCAGCAACTTTCGACGTCGAAAGGAAACCGGGAGAATCCGGCCCTGGCGGATTTTCTCGAAAATAGTGAAAACTCCGAAACAAAGTCAGAACTCAATATTTTCAATAAAAATCATATGCCACTTCAATTGGCAAGATGGATATTAAAGCACAAACCCAAGCAAGCAAAAACCCCCAGAAAAAAAGGGCCAAAACACCAAAAAACGAAAAAAAGAGGGTCCCCACTTTAAGTGGGGTGTGTGTGCAAAAACTGCACAACAAATGGCGACTCCACTGGGGAAATGCTCCAGAGCATTTGAAGGATAAAATAGAATCAAGAAGCCAAAATTTCCAGTTTCAACCCTCTCATCAAGACTTTTATGAACAAATTTTTAGAAACCACAAGCAAGAAGACCTTTTCCTATATCAAGGTCCAAGTGTGTGTATTATGCATTGATTCCTATCTGTAAGTGCAATGGGAACAAGAGAAAATTTTACCAAGGCTACATAAAAGTTTAAACTTCAAAAGCAACTTGGATAGAGCCTCGCTGCCAGTCAAGCATTCATAGCCCCAACGAGGTTATCACTATGACCCTCCCAAGCATAGATCTACTGCTAGTCAAGCATCTATAGCTCTGGTAGAGATACTAGGATACTCCTAATAAAGTGAAGCTCATTTAAGTTTTCAAAATTTTCTCTTTCTCTTTTTCTTTTTATAGAACTTTCCTGCTTCACCTTTGTAAGTAATGAAACTCACACTCAGGGATGAGGAACATAGTGGCACTGAAGCAGAATATAAGATTTTTCACTAGACCAAATCACTCAAAGACCTAATGCAACTCCATAATCTTTTAATTTAGTGCTAAAATATGGGACCCAAATATATTCCAAAGTGTATCTAAAACAAGTGACTCTAATTCCAAGTACAAAGAACATCAGATAAAAGAAATCCACCACCTGATTCTGAAAAACTGATTGGAGTTTATAAATGAAATTTCTAGAATAATCCTGAATGAAATAGCCCATTGCATAGGTGCAAAAACTCCAAAGAAACCAGGAAACCCAAAGAAAAAAAAACAAAAAACGAAAAAAAGCAGGACAAACCAAAGCAAACCTAAACTACCAGAGCAAAACTAGCTACATAGCAAAACAAAAAGAAAACCTACTCTAGCTATGTACGTAATGAACTACGAGTAGTTCACGATTGAAATTAATGCTTTAGATAGTACCCATTAACAAGCAATGGGATATCCTCCCCAGTGAGGGTTTTCAAATGAAAAGCATTATCTCCCAATATTTTTGAAATCTGGTAAGGACCAAGCCATAGTTTATCAAATTTACCATTCTCTCCCTTATGATCATGGGCTTTATCCCAGTAGAGAACTAAGTCAGAAATTCTAAAGGCCTTTACCTTAGCTCTCTTGTCAAACCATATTTTTACTACACCTTGATGTTTAGCAAATTTCTCTAGGGCTTCATCTCTTTTCTCTTCCAAATGCAACAATTCAGCCAAACAGGCCTCACGTTTATCTTCTTCATTATATTACTTGTTAATAAATTGCAGGGTAGGGATTTTCAATTGGATAGGAAACATAGGTTCCAAACCATACACCAGGTGATAAGGAGAGGTTCCTATGGATGCCTTATGTCTATTACGATCAGCCCAAAGGGAAAATCGGAGTTGGGTGTGCCAATCCTTAGGATTTTGTTCTAACAACTTATGGATAACTGTAAGTAAGTTCTTGTTGGAAGACTCAGCTAGACCATTACCCTAAGGGTAATAATTGGATGAAAACTTAATAACAATCCCATGATCAAATTCCCAATTAGAAAACTTCAGTGATGTAAATGAAAGACCATTATCACAGACCAAAGATAGTGGACAACCAAAACGATTGACAATTCTTGATTCAAGAAAATTGATCACCTCATCCAAAGTACACTGTTTACAAGCAAGAGCCTCTGTCCACCTAGTAAAATAATCAGTTATAGTAAGAATATACTTGTGGTCTATAGAAGATGAAGGATTAATTGGACCTATAAAGTCCATACCCCACTAAGCAAATGGTTTTACCTCTATGACTGGCTGGAGTGGAAGAGCTGCATGTTTTTTCGTACTTGCTATAGTCTAACATATGTAACAAGTTCTCAAATTTTAGTGTGCATCCTTGAGAAAAGTAGGCTAGTAATAACTTTCTCTCAAGATCTGATGTGCAGTGGATGATGCATAACCATGGTCTATGCCATACTTCTCATGAAATTCAATCATTACTCTGGCAGCTTCTTCTTTTCCCAGAAATCTTAAGTATACACCCTCATGAT
Organism: Sequoiadendron giganteum; assembly: GCA_007115665.2. Lineage (NCBI taxonomy): Eukaryota > Viridiplantae > Streptophyta > Pinopsida > Cupressales > Cupressaceae > Sequoiadendron > Sequoiadendron giganteum. The sequence continues at coordinate 137,508,709 of CM021107.1, forward strand.
TTATTTTGTACAAGATAGCCCCTTTCATCATAAAAATTCCACTCTTCAAGTGTAAGGCTCGCCTCTCAACTGTATTAAGGTGGTCAGAAAACTGCTGATTCAATAGATAGAAAATGATTTCATCATACCAGTCTCCTGGAGATACCTCTTGAAGGTAATAATGTTGAGCTATGAGATCAGGTTTGGTCTCAGCCATTGTCTTTGTAAGCCCTTGTCCTCTTACCAATTTCATGGGTTGAATTTCCATATCATATTCCTGTAACATGGTTACCCACTTTGCCCTTCATTCACCTAACTCATTCTGCATCAATAACAACTTTTTTGCAGGATCAGGGACTATGGCAAAAACTTTATTCCTCAAGATATAATGTCTTAACTTCTTCACTACTCGGACCAGAGCATAGGCCTATTTTTCTACATTGTGATATCTCAATTTTGTAGCTTTTAAGGGAGTGCTCATGAAAGCTATAGGGTGTTCATCCCCTTGATCAGACTTTTGAGTTAACATTGTAGCACAAGAGTGATCAAAAGAAAATGCATATATGTAAAAAGGCTTAGTGTAATCCAGACTTACCAATACAGGAGCTTCAACAATAGCCTTTTTGATTTCTGCAAATGCCTCTTTAGCTTCCACATTTCATTTTGCCTCTACTTCTCATTTCAACATAGCATTTAACGGCTTGACTATCTCTGCAAATCCTGTGATAAATTTCCTAACAAAGTTAATCTTACCAAAGAATGACTTCATCTCTTTCTTACTCGCAGGAGGCTGAATCTTCAAGATAGCCTGAATTCTTTCAGGATCAATAACAACACCCTAAAGTGAGATAATGTGTCCTAATAAATTTCCTTCTGTGACTCCAAAAATGCACTTTCTTGGATTAAGCAAGATACCAAACTCTCTACATCTTTGAAACACACATAAGTCTGTTATATGATCACCTCATTTCTTGGAAAAAATAGTCAAATCATGCATATAAATGATGCACTTACCAATTATATTCTTAAAAGAAATGTCCATAGCTCTCTAGAAGGTAGCTCCAACATTGATCAACCCGAATGGCATCCTTCTGTAAGCAAAGGTTCCCCATTTTGTAGTGAAGGCAGTCTTGTGCCTATCCTCATACTGCACCATAACTTGGTTGTATCCAGAATATCTAACCAAAAAGGACATCATCTAGGATCTATTAACAATCTGAAGCACCTCATCCAGTGAAGGAATTGGATAATTATCCTTTTTTGATGCTTTATTCAGATTCCTAAAGTCTACACATAGCCTAATTTCTCCATTCTTTTTTCTCACTAGAACCAAATTTTCCACCCAAGTAGAATGTCTTACTAGAAATATAATGCATGTTGAAAGCAGTTTTTGTACTTCATTCTAAATAATGGGTTCCAATAAGGCATTAATTGGCCTTTGTCTTTGCCTGAATGGTTTGACATCTGACCTCAAATGAATGGTGTGTGTGATGATTGGAGTATCATATGTTTTAAAATCTTCATAACTTCAAACTATTACATTGTGATATGTATGTAAGGTATCAATAATTCCCTTTATTTCTTCTGGAGTACATACCTTTCCAATAAACACATTCTTTGAGTCCTCTAATGTCCCCAGATTATATGTCTCACACTCGTTGCTGAGAGACTCCCTTTTAGTTTGTTGTTCTTGATCTCTTATTTTATCTAAATCATAAATTTGTTCAAGCTGTACTATACCTCTTGGAATGGTATTAGTATTTAGATTGATGATTCCCCCAAATTCAATTTCTATTTCCTAAGGCTCTATCTCATAAATAACCTCGGAAGAAAACACATCATAGCTTGTAACGAAGTCCAAAATATTCTTATCATCTTCAAATACCCGGAAATTAGTAACGTTGTCAGGCACTAAAGGTACTGGAGTGAGCTCGACTGTGAATTTCTTCAATCCTAAAAGTGATAGCGGCTGCAAGGTGCTAGTAGCTTGTGCTAGAGAATCAACAACTTGATTTTTGTTTTGAGGAATTAACTAGATATTAAAAGCATCGAATCATTTAATGAGATCCCATACTATATTCCTATAATTGGCCATTCTTCTGTCATGGAATGAATACTATTTTCTTACTTGCTTGGTTACTAGCTTTGAATCTCCAAACACTTGTAATATCTTAACCTTCTTCCTTGATGCCATCAATAAGCCATGGATCAGAGCTTCATATTCAACGACATTATTAGTGCATTGGAGCTAGAGTCTGTGAGAATAAAAGTAGTTCTTACCTTTAGGACTAATCAATTCAAATCCTACTCCAACACCTTGTTCGGATTTAGATCCATAGAATCTTAGTGTCTAACAACCATCAGGTTCCTTGGGTTTCAATTTACCTTGTTCTTTGCTAGGGAATGGGGGATCTTCAAGAAGCACTGGGTCCTTATCTTTATCATTTTTTGATTCTTCCTGCACATTGAGTCTAGTAGGTGGAACTGGATTAATACATCTCTCTATCTGTCTGACAACAGTCTGGCACAAGTCATATTCCAACTCAGAATGAGGGGCATCATGGACTCTGCACCAACTTGGGAGCAATAATTCTTCAAATGTCATGCTTCCTTTTAGTTGTACCTGATCTTCCACACATTTTTGGATGAACTCCTAAAAATTATCCAACAAACCAAGCTTCCTATCCTCATACTCACTTATTTGATCCTCTTGTTCAATCAATGTCTCAAGACCACTGCTCTCTAGAATGTGTTCATCTGAAGAATCCTGCAGCATAAAAACTTCTTCGTCCTCTGCAATCGATGCAGCCAACACATAATTCCCCATGCTAACCTCATAAACCAACACCTCATTTGAGATATTTTGGTACTCCATGATCACATATTTCATTCTAGGTTCTCTTTCAATTCTGATATGATTTGGGACTTCCTTCCATGATAACCACATGTGGGAATGATCCGTGGATGTATATCCATTTAAATCTTTAGTAAAATCTCTACCTAGGATCAAACCATAAGTATTAGGAATGTCATCCACTTGGATATTGATCAGTTGCTGCACTCTAGGATTTGATGCAAGTTGTGTAGGGATCATGTTCAATTCTCCAACTACACTCACCTCCATTTTGTCCAATTGAGTAACCTTGTTTTGAGAGGCTATAGGGGTAATTCCCAATGCTTTGTAAACAACAAAAGGCATAAAATTTGTACAAGCTCTTGAATCTAGAAGAAAATTATGCAAATTCTTTTTGAAGATACGAAGAAAAATTAGGAAAGGAGGATTTTCCATCTTACCTTGAAATAGATTCAGATGCGTGTCAGCTTGTGCAACCTATCCTTTATCCTTATCTCCCCTCTTGTCTACAGGTGGGCCATGACTTCTGGGTGCTTGAGAATTAGAAGACTTGGTAGCAACCTCATTGGTGACTACCCTTTGCAATGTTATATTTGAACTAAATGATCCCAAGACTGCATTCCTAATGGCAGGAATTCTTAATAATTCAAAGGCAGAAAGACTCACCTTTAATTTCTTGAATTCCTTAGTCACATATTCACCCAATTTCTCCACATTCAAATTAGCCTGGGCTTCCTCATTTCCATTGGCTTGCCTATCTTTGGATATTTCAACATTATTCCCTTTTGATAGGTACTGTGTTGGTACCTGAGGATAGGGTGGATTGTTACTAGCTTGTGGACCCGGTGGAGTATTGAAATTGTTAGGAGGGATGAAAGTGGTGAGAGGACCTCTAGCCTGTGGACCCTTGTTAGGTCTATTCCTTAAATCATATTTCTTTGCTGGTTGTTGAAACATCTAAACTTCTTCAACACCAACTCCTTCCTCATCTAAAGGGCCATTATCGTTCTCATTTTCATCATTAAACAAATGGGAAATCTCATCTTCATTTAACACTTGTTCTGCCTTGTCCTCTGTAATAGATACTTCTGCTGGTTCATTTTCCTCACCTTTGGGGAATGGGGCATGATTAAGTACTAGTACTGGAGAATCATATGGATTTGAAGGTACCATTTCTTGTCTAGTAGAATTATTCTCTACTTCATATTGAAAGATAGAAGCTACAGTCTGAAATTCAACATAGTCCAATTCTGAGTGTTGACTTGTTTTATGGAGCTTGCACCATCTAGACAAAGCTGCTTTTGCTAAGTACACACCATTCAAAGGCTTCTCCTGAGTAGTGGGTTGATCCAAGGGAGTAGGAATCCCTCCATTATTAGGCCCAGTATTCCAAGACCTATTCTACCTAGGCTATTGCCCTCTGTCAAATCCTTGTCCCCCTTGCTGATTTCTATCAAAATTCTGACCAGAGCCTTGCCTTCTATCAAAATTCTGACCAGAACCTTGCCCTCTATCATAATTTTTATTTTTGTCAAAGTACTGACTTCTTTCGAAATTCCTATTTTCCCTGGCATAGTTAGATTGTATATTCTTCTGAGCAGCCTGAAGTTGGCTATTCTGATTTCTCAAATAAGTTACCTCTGTATTCAACCTCTTCACTTGTTCAGATAATTCATCCAACCTCTCCTTATCCAAACTATTAGGTGGTGTTGGATTACCTCCAGAAGGATATCCGAGTATGTTTCTAGTACCAACAGCCTGATTCAAGACTTCTAAATTAGGTAAATATGTAGGGAAACCAAGTTGTTGTTGCTGTAAGGGTTGATTAGCTCTCTGCTAAGGATAAGAAGTCATAGGCTGAGCTTGATTTAAAGGTGGGTCTGGATGAGGAACCAGAGGCAATGATGGTATATGATTCATTATTGGAGCATGACTGGTTAAGGCCTGATTAAGGGATTGAATTTTTATAGGGTGAGTAGCGGGTACTAAGGATGGCAAAGGTCCTGATAAATGTTGCCTCAAGTCCATGCTGACCTTTACTGCTTTTGCATACACAGTGAGCAAAGTATTCAAAGGATTGGTCCTTTTTTTTAGGAAGGTGGCTGTAAGGCTATCTAAGGCTTCAAGGTATACCTCCAAAGTAGTATTTCCATTCCCCGCATAAGGTGCCTGGAGTCTGGTATATGCTCAATGGAACCTATCATTGAATGATCCTATGGGCCCATTAATCTCTCTTTTCACTCTAGTAAAATGCAAGTAAAACTCATTAGAACTGATGGGAATCTTGAACTTTTACAAAAATGCAGTTTCCAACTCAGTCCAATTATGGATAGAAGCAATAGGTAAGTGATTGTACCAATAGAAGGCTTCTTCTCCTAGAGAATAAGGGAAAATACTACATGCAACATCTTCATGGTTAATCCCTCTATCCCTCAGACAAGTCTGGAAAATCCTAATATGCTCTTCTGTCATTCTGTTGGAGTCGTGAGTATGAAAATTAGAGCAGAAGTGCTTAGGATTCTTGGGCATAACATTGTAATTATTGAAGATTAATGGGGATGAATTACTAGCAAGAAAAGCCATTGGTGGAGGTGAGGGTGGTAATTGCTAATTTATGACTGGTTGTGGCTGTGGAATGTGAATCCCCTCAGAGTTAGATGAAGATGAGGATGATGGAGATGATGGAAGTGGGTGAGCTGATGATGATTCTTCCCCTTCTCTGGTCCTTTTTGACCTAGTAGGGGCTTGTAACTCTTGAAATTATTCTTCTCCTCGAGTAGATCTAGTTCTTCTTCTAAGTCTCTCAGGAGAGATGGCATTTAAGAAACACTCCAATTTGCTTATTCAAGGGCCCTCCTTCTAGCACCAATCTATTGATGGTGGTTTACACACAACAACAACTCAGACAAAATATGGTATCCTATCTCTCTTAAAAGGTAAATCTCTATGGGAAAAGTGATAACCCCAAGGTCTCTAATGTCAGGTCTTGACAATGCAACAAAACAACTCAGTGATAAATATGAAAATTCTGGTAATCACAATGGGACCTTACTATGAGCAAACACTGGATTTCGAATCTATCAGATCTAAACAATAAATTGATACTTTGAAATTTGATTGTAATCCTGATAATAAAGAAACAACAAAAGATAAAGGTTTCAGAGATAATTCTAAGACTACTTCTAACCCTAAGATTGAAAATGCCAAAAGATAAAATGCTCAAAATGGACAGATCTCTCATAAACTGCTTTCTGCTTGACCTAGATGAATCTACAATTTCACAGAAATAGTGCAATATTCTAAGGTATTTAAAGATTTTCAAATTATAAACATTCATTCAGCCAATTCTATTGCAATTGAGATGAGCAAACCCTTATAACTAAACTAAGCACAAGTATAAGTCCAGGCTAACTTTGCAAAGCAGCTAACAATCAGATAACTGCAAAAACTATGGACTAGAAATCACTGCAAACATTCCAAACATGAAAACCTAAGCATTATCGAACCATTTACCATAAACTTATAAGCAATCTGAAAGATAGAACAACAAGAATCATGCCAGATGAAACTCCAGAAGATGGATACCAAACACAATATCTCTCTTATATTAAATCATCGAAAGTAGCAACAACTCCAGCTTTCTGTTACAACACTTCCTTAAAAATAAAACCTAAGTAGCCTAATATCACTTATCTACTCACTTTTCATCCTCCTATATGCCTATCTATCTATCTCTCTATCTTGAATGAGGCAACGTGCCTGTTTTTATAGAGAATCCTTAAGATAGGTCGGACCAAAAGATAATTTACAATAAAACATAACCTATAAGAAGTCGTCCCAAAAAGATAATTCGAACACATGAAATGTGCCATTGGCACCAACTTCATCCAAAACCACCAAGATACCAAAAGGGTTAGCCCAATACATGTGAATAATGGGAAGCAAAAATCTCAATATAACCCTATATAGCTACTCTCCATCCCTATCATTAGCTCTATCTTCTTCACCATGAACGACCAACATAACTCTATTTAGCTCAGCAATAGGTGGCACAACCAAAAACCTAAGCCTTCTTTCAAGGGACTTGATATCATCTCTCACTTGCCTAACATCACCATCCCAATCAATCTTACTAGCCAAATATCTAACTATGACTACAATATAGGTTGCAACATCATCCAAATGATGTCTAGTAACTGGTCCTTCACTGACTGGAGAATAAACATCTCTCCACCATTCCCTAAGCTGCTCCAAATTGAGATGTTATGGAGCAAACTTCTTCCTTCTAGTCATGAGCTCAAATAATGAAATGCACCTATCATAGATACTGGTGAAGGTATCCTCAATCTATTGTGTCTTCTTATGAATCTTTTTCGAGCCCTTCTACCTTATTTCCAGAATTTCAAACCATTCCCAAGGTTCAAAAACCCTTGGAAATGGAAGAATCCTACATTGTACCAATTTTTCCTCAGTAAACCCCATGATGGCTATGGTCTTCTGTAGTAGGAGGTTGGTATCCACATTATCCTAGGCTAGGACAACCTTTAACCAATCCACCGATCTCATTGCATCTCCTTGAGTAAACAATATGCTCTTAATAGCATCATCTCCTTTAGTTTGGACACTCTCCAACCAAGCAATTGTAGCATGTGTGGTGCCCTTCATCTTCTCAAGTTCATAGATTGTCTCCTGAGGCAAGAAACCTATAGCAGAGGAGGAAGAGCTAATGGCTTACAAGGGTTTCATCAACTCTTGCAAGTATTTCTTTAGTTTCTCATTCTCCCTTTCTAGTTCATGCCTTGTCTGCACTGCCTTCTTTAACCTACCCACAATCACAACACTGGAGTCTTCATATTCTTCAGTATCCTACTCTACAGTAGCATGCCCCAAGTCAATAGTTTGCACATTATAGTCTTGGGCAGTCAAATTGTCTCTATCTTTGTTTGGAGAAGGGGTAGCAATGTGAGCCACTTTGTTACCTGACCCATTTCTTTCAATTCAGGACACAACCCTTGCTTTCTTCTTAGTTTTTTCCTTCTCTACATTAGCCATGAGGGAATCCCAATTAGGAGGAGCATCCTCCACTATCACCATATTTCTCTTCAATTCCATCTCAAGCCAATCTGGAATAGTGGAACCAACATGCACTGTATCTTGCTTATCTTGCCCTTGCTTCTACTGATCAGTAGTTGCATCCTTTTCAACACTTGAACTTTTAGGAATGTCCATAGTTGGGCTCTCTTTCTCTTTTACCTATTCTTCCACAAGCACATGCACTGGTGAAGGGGGCCTAGCTATACTTCTTCCTCCTTTTGAGGAGACTTGTTCATTTTCTCTCTCATAGGTGAGTCTGCATGTGATACCAAGGGAGTCTATATTACCTTATCAATCTCTACCTCTGCATTATAGAGGTCTCCCTCCTGAAAGTCTTCCTCACCCAAATCCTTAGGATCTTCATCCTTCTTTGGTTCCTCCTGTGTGTTACCAACATCTTGAGGAATGGACATACTCACTTGCTCAACAATAGGAATAATAACTGAAACATTCTCCTTTACTGTTGTATCCCTTGGGGAAGGAGTCCTTGACCTCCTCATGTAAACCTTTGTCTTTTCCCCTGAGCTCTCTGTAGAAGTTGATAAATCTCAACCTCATAGTCCCCAAGAATCACCTGCATGCAATCACCTGTCACATGCAACAGATATTCAGAACAACCAACAAGAGATGTTCTGTAAACCCTCAAAGCAAATGTGTGCAAGCTAAAAACCAGAATAATATTATAGAATGATATTTCTTACAAATACAACTAAAGGCCTTCAAAAGGTAATCATGCAAAACCCTAATCTTATCTTGAGCAACAAGATAGGTCAATAAGATAAAGATTATAATTAACCTAGGAAATAAAGTATGCCTAAGTAAACTTATGCTAAAGTGTAATTAAATAATTAATTACACCAACAACCCCCCATAAGTGCAACTTAGGGAGAAGCAAAATATTATGCAAATATGAGTCCCGGCAACAAGGCCTGATCAGGTACCCATTTACAAATGCAATGCAAACTAAATCAAATAGTGTAAAGGAGAAAACCACATGGGAACAAAACTCCATAAGGTCCCCCAAGAACATCAAACATCACAAAGATACATAAAATACCCCCCCTAGAAGAGAGGAAGAAGAAGACCATAGATCCCCCCTAGAATGAAGTAGCCCGAAAAGAATTGAAGAAACTACATCTCCTAAAAGAAGTGAGAGGGAAGAGGCCAAATGAATGCAATCTCTGAAGGTGAAGCAGGTGTAGCCCAAGATGTCTCCACAGAAGCAGGTGTGACCTCAACAAATAAAGAAGTCAAAGTAGGTGAAGACTAAATAGGAACCTTCAAAGATGGATGAACAACCGGATCCTGCTACACTGAAATGAAAGAAACCACATCTGTAGTCATAGAAGTATCAACAACTGCAATAGTAGGTGGAGGAGAAGGAATGGATGGCTCAAGAATAGGATTTGAAGTGAGAACTCCAATGTTCAAGAAGCCAAATCTCTCCTCTGAATGATGATTCACACTAGAAGTGTGATGAACAGCTGTAGGAATAGAAGCACCATCAGTAGCAAAATCTACAAAGGAATACAACTAAGATGAGTGATCCACCACCCCAGTAGCAATAACTACTCTACTCTCCAAGTCTCTAATGATAACTGAATCAGGTGTGAACTCCGCAGACCTCCCATTGCCTCCATGTGTGATCTGATATATAGAAAGAAGGTTGTTCGTCAAATGAGGAACACACAAGACATCCTGAAAAGTGTTGTCCCCAAAAATAATAGACCCTTTCCTTGTAACACTCATGTATGTATTGTTTCCCATCAAAATAGGCGACATAGTGTGAGACTCAAAGGAAGTGAACATAGTCTGTGTAGAAGCCATATGATGAGATGCTCCTGAATCTAGAAGCCATCTCCCTGATCCAAGACTCGAAGAAGCACAAAGAGCATGCCCCCTCATATCTGATGAAGTGTGTAAACCAGCTGTGCCTGAAGAAGAAGAAGAAGAAGAAGAAGAAGAAGAAGGAGGAGGGGAAGGAGATGATGTAGACATCCTGGAAGGCAAATCAATCTGATGTTTCTGAAAAAGATTCTTCAGCTCATCAATGTCCTTCTTGTAGCAATTATGTTCTGCATGTCCTTCTCTCTTGCAATATGCACATCGACCCTTCTCCTTCCTAAATAATTTCCCCTTAGAAGAGGATGTTGAATATGAGGACTCCTTCTACTACTCATAAGATTTGGAATCCTTTTGTTTTTGTTTCTTTCTTTTTCCTGTAGAAGCCTTCTGATCTCTGGGCTCCTGTGATGCAATAAGTGCCTGTGATGAAGAGGGCTTCAACTTGCCCATATTAGCCAACTTGGCCTACTCTCGAGTGAGAGAAGATGCAAAATCATCAAAAGAAGGCATAGTAAATCTAGTACCAAGTGCATCCCTAGTAGCATAAAAGGTAGAAACAAAAACTGAATAATCTGGTCCAAGCTTAGAAAGAATGGACAATATCAACTGAGAGTCTTCCTTCTGAACACCACACTATGACAACTACAATCTAAGAGACTTGAGTTTGGTGAAAAACTCTTGGATGCTGTCAAAATCCCTAGGATTCAAGCCAATAAGCTCATTCTCTAACTGAAACCCTCTCATAGTATCCTACTGCCCAAACAAAGACTGCAAAGTAGTCCAAACCGCATGGGGTGTAGTGCAAGACTCAATGTGAAAAAGAAGGTCAGAAGAAAGAGATATACATAATGAACCATAAGCTTCATCACACCTATTAAACCACTTTCTCTTTTCAGCAGCACCTGTAGGTTCGATTTCTGTGCCCATGGTTATCCTATACAACTCTTTGTGTTTCAAATGAATCTCCATTTATTTTTTCCAACCAAAATAGTTGAATGGAGTAAGGGGTGCAATATTATGTGTATCCATGATAGAAAACAGCAATATATACTCTCAAATAAAATAACAATGCTCACTAATCTCAAAAAAGTAGCCTGATTGCACGCTTCCCAAGAAAATAATTGAAAAACTAAAGGTTGAGATCAAACAGTAATATCAGATACTTGGTAAAAGAAATCTAGAAAAACAGGTCTAATTTATGTGTAGAGCACTAAATCAGCTTTTCGACACCTATTTGTTTTCGCAAAACGGAGTCCGGACGCAAAAGTTACGCCACTCGGACTGAAAACAACAACTTCTGGCTTTGATAGGAAAAAAAGGCACCAAAGTCCAAAAAGCAGAAAACCAAACCTCCACCACTGGAAAGAGCGTTGAACCAGCTTTCCGCCAATATTTCATTTTCGAAAAAAAGCCTTCGTTTGCAAAAGTTATGAGAAAATGGAAAAAGGCCTGCAAAAAAGGCACTTTCAATGTTAAATAGGTGCAAAAGTTCAGTAGCCGGGGGTTGGCTCTCGGTCGCCCATATGACCGTCCTCTACAAAACAAATCACCGATTTTGAGGGTGCTGGCTCCTAGTCACCGATAAAACCATGGCCAGGTGCTGATAGACTCGGCAGGGGCTTGGAGGGAAGCTCTCGGTCGCTGATAAGACCACTGGCCAGGGAATGAAGGGCCCGTGGGGGCGGTAGTGGAGGGAGGCGGCGGGCAAGAGGGGCCGCTGGTGGCGGCGGAGCAATGGCAGCTACCGGGCAGCAGAGTGGTGGCGAAGGATTTTTGCACTGGCCATGCAAAAAACCTTCGGGTTTTTGATTTTTAAATTTTTTTTTTTTTGATTTTCGTGAAATTTTCCGTCTCGGACTGCGTGCTGGGGAGGCCGTACGGCTTCCCTGGGAAAAAAAATTGCCTTTTTTTTTCAACAAGTCCAAAATTGATGAAATGAAAGGTGTTTCTAGGGTTTTTGGACATCCTGAACGCGATGGCGATGTCCGTTTGGCCCAGAAATGTGCAAAAAAATTGCCAATCCCTAGAAGCTTAATAAATCAGCCTGGCTTGAAACCCTTGCACAGATAAAGATGCTGTGAGAGAATATCTTCAAAACACAAATAGGCAGCCATAGGTCTGGAGCTCTGATACCATGTAGAAGTTGATAAATCTCAACCTCACAGTCCCCAAGAGTCACCTGCATGCAATCACCTGTCACATGCAATAGATATTCAGAACAACCAACAAGAGATGTTCTGTAAACCCTCAAAGCAAATGTGTGCAAGCTAAAAACCAGAATAATATTATAGAATGATATTTCTTACAAATACAACTAAAGGCCTTCAAAAGGAAATCATGCAAAACCCTAATCTTATCTTGAGCAACAAGATAGCTCAATAAAATAAAGATTATAATTAACTTAGGAAATAAAATATGCCTAAGTAAACTTATGCTAAAGTGTAATTAAATAATTAATTACACCAACACTCTCCACCTCTACCACTGGTGGGTCAATTTCCTTGTGAACTTGAGGAGCCACCTCCACTTTTTGTGATAGTTTTGTGATTCTTATTCTTTTTATCAATGGTGGAGCACTTTCAACCTCCTCTCCTTCTTCCTTATTCTTTTCAGTTTCTTTCTTAGAGGCATGTCTCCTCTTCTTACCAATAGGCTTCCTCTATTTGCTTACCTCTACAACCTTTTCAACTTGAACCTCCCTTACCTGGATTCTAAAAGGAGAATCCACCTTTTCTTTACCCTTATGATCCTGTTCAAGTGAACCCTCAGAAGCAGAGTGAGACTCGAAGTCTCCCATTAGATCATAGGTGCATGGAACACCTTCGCTCTTTAGTTCTAGCATTTTATGTTTCAACCACATCTTGGTATATTTGATCACTGGGGCCATGACTTGGTCCAACTCAGTCTTTTCCTCTTCTAACCAATCAACCTCTTCAACTGGCCTATCCTTTACTGCCTCATAGACATGGCCTTGGATTACATTTCCATCTTCCTCAACCTAATCAAAGATGGCCTTTACATTGTATAATCTCACTAAATCCAATGGAAACCTAGAAAACCACTTCTTCCTTACCTTGAACTCATCGACAAAGTTAACCCACTAATCATCAATGTGAGCCTTATGGCTATATTCCTTACTGGCCTTGTTTTGAGTTTCACCAGTGATGTCAAACCTTGCCCTTTTGGAATGAAAGGAAAGACCAAGAGTACTCATCTCCTCCACAAAAGCATGAGAAGACTGAATGGAAGCACAAACATCACCCATTCCTATCTTTAGATGGAAATCATTCCCAAAACCTATCTTATGCATCTCTCCCTTTACAACATTGTCGAAGTCACAAATCTGCCTAGTTACTTCCAACAATATGATATGATCGGTTGGATATCTAAGGATTTTGTAGGGAGCCCTCTGGAAACTATCAATCCTGATGTATGAGAAAGTTGGGAACTGGATAAACCATGCCCCATATCTCTTTATCAATTACTTTGCCTTATCAAAAATTCTCATATGCTCTACACCTTGGAGAAATCTAGTGATGTACATTGTGAAGGCATCATTGTATCTCCTACAACTTCCTCCAATCAGGTGAAATTGTGGATATACTTCATAGATGGCATCCTGCCCAAAGATACCCCTAATACTTAACCCCTTGTATGGGTGAAGTCTTGCCAATGAATACACTAGGTAAGAGGTCATGGTAAAAGTCTTGGTTTGCAAGATATTACATAATTGTTCATGAATCACAACACTGATGAAACCTGCCTAGTGATAGTCAATTCCTTGCTCCATTCTAGCAATCACATTAAACATCCATGTATCAAACACACCTGCACTCTTCAATGCCACCTACCTACTGAGAAGAGTAATGACATTGTAATACTCACTTTTGAACTTAAGCCTGAATAATTTCTTATACAACTTGGAGAAATGGGATTTAGGCTTCTCTAGCCAAGAGTTGATCACCTGCTGGGAGTTGACTATATTCTCTTCATAATACTTTCTGGAACCATCCTTGTGAAAGTCAACCACATGGGACCTATTAGGAATGCCAAATGTTGCAGCAATGGATACCAGACTGAAAACTACAAGTATCCTGCCCTAGGGACCAATTATCCTCTGTGTCCCTCTATCATAATTTTTGGCACACTCAAGCACTAGCTCATAGCACTGCACTATGAAAGGAAAACCTGCCACATGAGCCAGTCCGGAGTGTACCATTATTTTTTCCAACAAAGGAGGGCTCAGTGTTGACATCTCAGCCTTGAACTCGTCATAGTCCCACATGCCTACATTTGTGCCTTTCCCTTTCCTCGACCAACAACATCCTGTCTTGAGCTTGCCTGCAAACACAAAAAGATGACCATAGTCAGCTCCACAAGAAATAAAAAGTACAGGAGATTAATACCTCAATTTTCGGGACTTAGCCCCCTTTGTGGATTCTACATTGGGAAGGATTTTCGAGAAAATCTGGACCAGGTGGATTCCAACGAACCAAGCATGGAAAACCCCATAATACCATTTAAATCCATCAATTAACAAGGAAACCATTAGAAACACTTAGCATAAGCTCATTTAATCAATCAAATATATCACCTATAAATAGATTCTTCAATAATCATCGAATTCAACCCTTTCCCAAAAAAACCCAGAAGAATCCGCTAGAGGCGGATTTTGGCGAAAACAACACCAAATACAGCTAACCCAGGAAAAAGGAAGAATCGCAGAACATCCAGTAAAATTTAGAGTGAACGGATTTTGATGAAATCTAGATATATCAAAATTAAAGCACAAAATTGGTAAAACGACTTGATCGCAGATACCAGGAAAATCCATTCGAAGCAGATTTTGGTGAGATAAATGAAATTTGGGAAAAAGGGGTGAAAAAGAAAGAAAGAGAAAAGTCGAGGAAATTTGGGGGAAGCGGAATTCCGCAAGGACCTCAAAAACTCGAACCTGTCCACATTCTCACTACTTTCACCAAAACTATTTAACAACTCCGGATCTAAAGCCTACATTCTGACAATAAATTGAACTAGACCTCCAATGAATGAAACACAAATTTAGAATGCTCCTCACAACAATTTGAGGAGGATTGGCCATGCCCTAGGTCAAGAATCCTAAAATGTCCGCCATGAAAGCACAGGGGACAAATCACAACTTGCTCACACACCAGAATTGAGAGTCCTAAGACCAATGCAAGAAAATGCCCAAACGAGAAGCAATAGGAGACCCAAAGAAAACATAAACAACCAACCTGGTAGACCGATAAAACAATGCAAACCCCCAGAATGCCCAATGATGATGCGCATACCCAAGGGCACTAGGAAATCATGAAAGACCAGGAAATAAATCAATCAAATCAATAGAGTAAAATATCAATTCAACATACCATGAAAGTATAAGGGCCAAAACTAGTGATGCCAACAGAAAACTGTCAAATGCGAGCAAGACACAATCCATGCAAACAAAATGTAGATGCACAGTCCAAACGACCTCAAAAATCTCAATCTAGCAAAACACCAAAAGCTCCAAGACTTAAGCTCAAATGATAGAAAATGCACAAACCCAAATGATCATTTATCCCCCAAAATCCAATATATCAAAGCTCCAAATGTCCATACAAATGCCATTAATACAGTCGACAAGATAGCCACAACCAAAAAACTCGGGGATTCGACGTGGTGACGGACTTCAGGGAAATCTGGACCATACGGATTTTCTTGAAAACAAGGTGAAAGGCAGCAACTTTGGACATCGAATGGAAACCAGGAGAATCCGGCCCTGGCAGATTTTCCTGAAAAGAGTGAAAACTCCAAAACAAATTCAAAACTCAAGATTTTCAATGAAACTCATAAGTATTCCACTTCAATTGGTAAGATGGACATGAAAGAATGAACCCAAGCAACCAAAAACCCCAAGAAAAAAAGGGCCAAAACACCAAAAAAGCGAAAAAAAGAGGGTCCCCACTTTAAGTAGGGTGTGCATGCAAAAACTGCACAATAGATAGGAAGGTCCTTTGCTTATGCATTTCTAAAATCAAATCATAGTCCATGTCATTATTATACTGTTGTTTAGGAAAGAAAGAAGAATTGCCTCTGTTTGGAATCTTAGGTGGCCCTTTGGGTGGAGGTGAATTTTTATCCACTTTTTGGCTAGGGGGCACCATATTATTGGGAGGGGAAGACATGGTGAATGGGCCTTTTCTATTGATTTATCTAAAAATGGCCACCTTTTTCCTGAAAAAGTTTGTGCTTCATATGTATCAATGTTTACCTCATTTTCTCCTTGCATGGGAAACTAATATTCCTCCTCATCATAAGTCACGAAGGCCATAACAGTATCCAAAGACCCATTGCCTTTTTTAACGTTACCCTATGCTAATTAAGAATCAACCTGAGTCATCTTAACCATGTTTCTACCTCTAGGCAGTTAACCTCAAAATGCGAGGCAATATTATGCAATCTGCACCAGTTAGTCATGAAGTTTAAATTTGTAATGTTTATAGTATGTGTTTTATCTTCATTGGCTTGATTATTATGAGTGAATCCTCCATTGTTTGGTCTAGTGTCCCATTTTTGTTGTTGGGTATCTAGTTGTATCCCCTGTTATGATTTTGATAGTTCTAGTTCTATAAGTTCTAGTTCTGAACGTTTCTCTGATCCTAGTTTTTCTACTTGGAGTAGTTATTTTGATGGGAATACCATCCCCAATTTTGGTATTGATTTTCGTTTTGAGGGGGATTCAACTTGAATTGGGCCATCTCGTTAGTCACTTGAGACAAGGTTTTCTTTAGAGTTTCCAAATATGTTGTCAAATGTGTAGTACACTTATTTTGTGTAGTCATTGCAGCTGATGGGTTGATGGTGTTGGATCCTCCAGCATAATTTTGAGATTTTTTGTTGTTGTTGGGAGGAATCTAAGGTTCCACCATTGACCCATGGTAATCCAGGTGGAAGATTTATTTCAGCTAAGGGTCCATACGCCAAATTAGACATCCCTGGAACTATGTTGAGCAATGGAGTTACATTGGTAAGAGAATTGTTAATTGAATTCATCTGGTTGGGCATTCTAGGATACCCTAGGGTAGACAATGTTCCTCCCATACCACCTGGTTGGGAACTTATCTACTAATGTATTTTGATGTCTAGGTGGTATAATTTGGACAACAAATCTATATTTGCGGTAGTGTAAGTTCTCTACAGAAATAAACCTGTCAATGGATCTATGGCCTTAAGGTATGATTGAATGGAAATATTCTCAGTTACTACATATGGTTCCCGAAGTCACCTATACATTCTCTGGAACTATGTTTTGAATAGAGGATAGGTTTCATATGGTTCCTTCCTAATCATGGAAAACTGGTGATATAGGATGGCTAGGTCTATGTAGACCTAGAACTGATTTATGAAGGAATCCTCTAAATTGGTCCAATTGAGAATGGATCTGACAAATAGATTAAGGTACCAATTGTAAGCCATATCTCCCAATGAGTAAGGAAATAATCTACAAGCCAAATCATGATGTGCTATCTGAGCCTAAGTGCATGTATCTTTAAATTCTTAAATGTGCTCTTCTTCACTTTGGGATCCCCATGAGTATACCTAGGACAAAAGTTCTCTGGGTTTTTGGGCATCTCATATGTACCACTGAGGAGAGTTCCTAGTGGTGAGGGATTATTTACAAAGAATGCCATTGATGGCAATGGGTTAGTTTGTGCCAATTGTGGTATTACTCGAAATCTTGGTGGAGTCACTGGTGGTGTTAATGGTGGTGGGATTGCAGTCCTACGTGTTCTTGGTCAAGTAGGAGATTGGAGTTCTACCAACAACTCTAGATTGGGAGTAGATCTTAGAACTTGTTCAAACTTGTTTGGTGAAAATGACCCAATTTGCTCCAGTTTTTTCTAATGGGCCCTCCTTCTAGCGTAATTTTTGTTGATGGTCAAAATAACCCAACATTAAACAAAATATCTCTATTCTATTTCTCTTGAAAAAGATAGATAATATTAAACCATGTATCTCCCAAGGTCTTAGTAGTTGGTTCTCAACTATTCTATCATCATTCAATAATTCATGCAAATGTAATATTCAAGGGTCCTTTGCTAGTAAAATTGTACAAACTAGATATCATGAATTATTCTAATAGGGGGGTTTTAAAATAAACAAAAAAATATAGATCAAAGCTTTGGAACAACAAGATATGAACAAACATTTCCTAAAATTCAGACATGCAATTTATGTAATGAGCATTTCCTAATTGGTCAAAACTATAGAATGAAATAATTCACGAAAGGTTCATGCAATCACATTCATCCACATTGTAGATTTAATATATGTAACACCTTTCATCATCAATTTTTTTAGATCAATAAAGAGCAAGAAATATCATCCATAGATAACACAATAGATATTTTTTAATTCAACCTCTTCTTATTGATTTTCATCAATTTTAAGAAACATTTACACACAACAAGATTCACTAACATACGGAAAACCATTGTCTATTTTCATCATCGTTAAACTAATAAAATTTTGAAATTTAACTACTTGCATTAAATTTGTAAAAATGTTCAATTGTTTGCATAAAAGTTGTAAATATAAAATATCTATTTTTAGGTAGCAAATTTGACTTCAATTTGTCAAACTTTACAATCAAGAGAAATTTCTAACTTATATAAAGAATTAAACACTAATTTATCCTTTCAAAATTAATGATCCATCAATCGGGGACCAAATCCATAATTATAAGGGGTGCTTCTAGTTGAGCCTGAGTCTTCATTCTATTGAAATTTCTAAGATTTGAATAGTATGCCTCATTCCTACTCAATCAAAATTTATTGGGAGTTGCTTCTTGTCAAAAATGGACCTAGAGTTTACAACTATCCACAAGGTTCTTGAAGATACTGATCTAGAGTTTACCTTTGTTGACCATATTCCTTTTCAAAAATAGAATATGGTCTCTTTTACTTGGTTGCTTTTAGCTACTTTGGTCGCTTTAACCTATTTGAAATATTCCTTTATGTTGCTGAAAATTTTCTGCAATGTCTCCTCTTCAGGTGCATCTACCCATTCCACCCTATAAATCACCCTTTCAAACCCCTTGGTGGTGGTAGCATACATATCTTGCAACTAGCTTATATTCATGGTAGCATCTCTTACATAAAATCTAATTTCCATCAACTTATCCAGAAGAACGCCTTCATCACCATCTCCTTCTTTTATCAACCCTTATAACTTGCTATTCCATTGATCTTTCATCTCCTGTAAGGAAATAAAATTAGTATCTGACAAAACCTCCTTACCAATTATTTCAGCAACAATCCCCATAACCACCTTTGTTTCATCAAACATATCCTATCGAGCTTGTTACAATATCATTCTATGTTCCATGAGAACCTTTTTTTGAAGATTAATATGTTCATACATTTATCAATATAATTGAAGTCTTTCTTTTCTAAAATGGCATAATCAATTATATCTCCCTTGGGTAGCTTCTTTAAAATCGTCAAATTTTGCATATATTCTATATATTTATCTTCTTCTTCTCCTAACTGTCGAGTATACCATTCTAGAGACTTGATCAAATCACTTACCTTAGTACAACCTTTATAACCAACATTAAAAATTTCCTCTATCTCATTCTTAAGAAGGTCAACCCATTTATCCATCATCTAGGCCTTCCTTTTAATCTCGCTCAACTCATCAACTTCTTTGCGACTCATCAATATAGGAACTTCAGTTCATGCTAAATGTTTAGAAGTAGAAGTGATGATTGTTATGCCTTCCATAACCACCCCATATTTTTCCTTAGTCAAAATGGGTCCCCCTATTTTTCTTTTTTGTCCTTGTTTGTTTTTTAACAAAGTTTGGAAGGTTTTATTTCTTCTAACACTTTGTTTTCCTTTTTGTTCTATCGAAATCGGAACCGGAACAAAATCGGGTTTGAAGCTTGTTTTAGGGATTCCATTCTGGTCCCGATCCCTTTGTCTTTTGTTGGTCTCTTTGGTTTGTCTTTGCTGGAGTCAGAGCCGGGATGGAACCTAACTCTGAACTTTGACAGAGTTCACGGTTTGGTTTCCGTTCCTGTTCCGCCTTCGCCTCTGCCTTTTGGTTTTTTTTTGTTTGGGATTAAGGTGCGTCCTAAGGGTTGGTTTCCTCCCTTAGGTTTTAATTTTTTTTCCTTGTTACTTTTGTTCTGTTTGGGGTGGAACCTAGATGGAATTGAACTCCAAACTTTCACAAATCTCACGGTTTGGTTTCTGTTCCCGTTCCGGCTCCGCCTCTCGCATTCTTGTTTTTTTTTGTTGTTTTGTTTGTCTTCGGACTTTGGGTTGGTTTTCTTCCCTTGGGTTTTTCTTGGTTCACCTTTTATTTCATTTATCAGAGGCCGAACTGAGATGGAACTAAACTCTAAACTTTTACAAAGTTCACTGTTCGATTTCCGTTCCGGCTCTGCTTCCCACTCTCTTGTTTTCTTCGTCATTTTGTTTGTTTTTGTCCTAAGGGTTGGTTTCCTCAGTTTTTCTTCAGTTTTCCTTTTCCTTCATTTGTTAGAGGTGAAACCAGGATGGAACTTAACAATGAACTTTCAAAAAGTTCAAGGTTTGGTTCTCATTGCCTTTCCACCTTCGCTTCCACCTATTTTGGCTCTGGCTCCGCCTGTTTTCCTCTCTATTCTTGTTCCTATTTTGGTGCCACTTCCACCTATTTTTGCTATGCTTTTGTCTATTTTCCTCTCCATTCTTTTTCCTATTTTGGCTCCGCTTCTACCTATTTCTGATTGCACCTCCGCCTAGGTTTGTGCTTGGCTTTCTTGCTTTGTGTATTCTAATGGGACGACTTGGATTTTGATGATGTATTGAGCATTAATTATGGCTCTCTATTTGCAGGTTGGATCGTGTAGGTTGGCGTTGTCATGAATGAGGGGATGGAGTGTGCGTGTTTTGAGGATATGACAAGATTCATGGGATTCACCTAGGTATACTTTGAGGTTGAGGGAAAGTTGGGCTCATGTGTGTAGTTCCATTCTTCTACATTGGGCGGATGGGGCATTAATGGTGGGAAAACATGACATAGAGGGCTCGACCTGGTTTGACTCGATTTGAGTCATTCATTTTCCCAACTCAGATCTGATTGGTAGCTTGTGTTTGAGCTGGTGTTTCATGCACGTTGCTATTTGTGCAGGTGAGGCATTGATGGTGGGCATGGCTTGAGGGAATGTACCACAAATTTTTCCAATCCCAGATCGATCTAAAGGGGCACTTGATGCATTCAATACCAGATGGCGAGTCATTGTTGGTTGTCAGGGCCAATTTGGTTGGTGTCCGACCTTCTTCGTAACACTAGTTCTAGTTCACGCGGGTGGGTTTTCTATAAAATGGGCATTTTGCCTCTTTTGTAAGGATTGGTTGTTCTTTTTTTCTTTTGTCACTTGATGATAGCAGATAGGATTTGTTTTACCACTTTGAGAAGAGATACTTGTTTTAGTTGATGTTGGATTTAGATATAGTTTTTATACAGTCTTATGTTGAAATGGAACTCCTTGTATGAGGTTAATGAACCATAATTGGTATGAATGTTAGTGAGTTTAATGTGCATAAATGTTTCTTATTTGATGATAATCAATAGAAGGAACCGGATTTCAAAGATTATTTCATTAAATTGTCTATGAATGGAATTTTTACATGTTTGTTGATCTATGTTATTAGCAACTAATGAAGAGTTTGTTCTTTTTAAATCTTAAAAGTATTGTGATGGTTAAACTAAGGACTGTAAGTGTATGCAATAGTATGGATTATTTTGTAAATTGTATCATGTTATGGTTTTCTTGATCTATTGAAGGAGCATTCATTGTTGGAAACATATGTCTGGATGTTTAAATAATTTTATTCATGTTTTACTGATTTATGCCTTGATCTATCTTTTTCTGTTTATTTAAACCCTCTTTCATTAAGTATAGAGTGATGAATGTGCTGTTGCTTGCTTACCTTATCACTAGCAAATGCCCCTTGAATATTACAGTTGCATGGACCAATTGAGTGACACCAAACAATTGAGAACCAACTACCAGGACCTTGGGAGTTAGGCTACTATATGTTGTCTTTCTTTTCCAGGAGAAATAGAGTAGAAATATTCTGTTTAACGTTGTTTGTGTCATTTTCACCATCAACAGATTTGGTACTAGAAGGAGGGCCAAAGGAACAAGTGGGATTGGATTGGGTCATTCTCACCAGAAAAATATAGGAGGATTCTCAAATCCTCTACTGACCCTGAACCATTAATTGAACTTCAAACCCCGGTTAGACATAGACCCCAAGCTTGTGGAATTTTCGTCCCACCATTGTCACCACCACTTACTCCACCTAGATTTCCACCAAATCCATCTTTATCACCCTAGCAACCAGTTCAACCAATCCTACCACCACCACCCATTGCTTCCTTTGTGAATAATCCCTCTCCACTAGGGACTATCCCTAGTGGAATACATGATCTACCAAAAAATCCAGAAAGGTTTTGCCCCAAGTACATGCATGGATAATCAAGAAGTGATGAGGAACATATAAAAGCATTCAAGGATGCCTGTACCTATGTTCAGGTGGCTCACTAGGATGTCGTATGTAGGTTGTTTCCTTATTGTTTAGGGGACATGGGATACAATCGGTATCTAAATTTTCTCTAGGGATCTATTCTAAGCACGCAGATTTTGAAAATTTCTTTATTAATTAGTTCTGGGTCTATGTAGACCCGACCATCTTGTACCATCAATTCACTACCATGAGGAAGGAACCTCATGAACCATTTCCATTGTTCAACACTAGATTCCAAAGGATGTTCCATAGGGTACAAGACCCTTACTTAATAGCTAAAAATATTGCCATTCTGGAATATTTAAGAGTTGTTGATCCCCTGATTGGATTATTTTTATAGAGAACCTATGCTCCCAATGAGATAGACTCCTTGCCAAAATTTTATCACCTAGCCATTAAATTGCAACAATAGATAAGTCTACAATTAGGAAGTCTAGGAGGAGCACTTCCCCCTATGGGTTATCAGATGCCTAATCCACCTTTGTTCAATATGGTCCCAGGGATGTCTTCCTCCCAATATGGACCTATTTCTGAGTTACAAGCCTCACCTACCATTCCCTTTTTTGCTAGTAGCATTCAGGATTCTTCCTAGCAACCTCAAAGCTACCAGCAACAAGGGGGAGGGTCAAATCTTGTTCACTCTCCATCTGTAGGATAGACTGTGCAAAATGAACGCACTTTTCAACTAACCAATGAGGTGGAAAATCTCAAAAAGACTCTATCAAAAATGCCCAACAACATGGCACAACTTAGACTTAAACCCCCACAAAACCAAAATCAGAATTACCAGAATCATGGAGGTTATAACAACCAGGGTGGTTACTTTAATCAAAATACAAATGAGAACACCAATAGGAAATTCCAAAATCAAAAATCCTCTAACCAAAATCATCAAAATCAGAATAGAGGATACAATCAGAGGTACAACAACAACAATAGGCAGTGGAACACTCGACCCAACAATGGGGGAATTCCCCATAATTATTAGTCTGGTGAAGATAAAACACATGCTGCTGATGTTGTAGATCTCAATTTCATGACTAATTGGTGTAGACTCCATGATACTGCAACACATTCTGAGGTTAATTTCCTAGAAATGGAAAAAATGGTGAAGATTGCACAAGTCGATTCCCACCCTCCACAAGGAAATTCCAATCAAGATGGTGGGTCAGTAAGTACTGCTATGAATTATGAGACCATTGAGGAACAATATCAATTTCCCATGCAAGGAGATAACGAACAAAAAGAAGATGTGTATGATGCCCGAGGCTTCTAGTTTCAGGGTGGTCACTTCTTGAGAAATCAGAATAAGGGTCCATTCACTACATCTGCACCCCCAAACAACATGGTCCCACCTAATCAAAATGTAGATAAGAATCCACCACCACCAAAGGGTCCTTCCGACTCTCATAAAAAAGGTAATCCACCTTCCTTTCCTAAATATCAAGTTAGAAATGATGCATAGTTTGATTTCATTGCAGAACTGTAGAGAGAAAAGACATCATTGTCATTCTTTGACATTATGAAGTGATTCCTGACTCAATGGGAGGTTGTGTTGAAAGCTTTGGAGGAGGCAGATCATTCAAAAGGAAAAGGTAAAGTGACTCCAGTGAAGGAGACAAATCCGACCATCTATAAAGGTAAGACCAGTACCCCACCTTTGATTTTGAGTTTAAGGATATTTGGAACTAACCTGCATAATTGTTTGTTGGACTCTGAAGCATTGGGTAATGTTATGCCCTTTTCAATTTGTAAGAAGTTAGGATTAAGTCTTACCCAAACCAATAAGAAAGTGATTCAGTTGGACGAAATTGAGGTTAATGTGGTAGGGGAACTAAAAAATATGAATGTACAGGCTGGATCAGATCCTAGGATCCAAACTTACATAGACATCTAAGTGGTTGATATCCCATAAAAATATGGTATGCTCCTGAGTCAGGAGCTAATGAAGAGTATTGGGGGGTACTTGTATTTGGATTTCTCTCACATGTGGCTGCCCTAGAAGGGGATAGAAACACAGATTAGGCTTGAGAGTGAACCTAGGCTCAAACATATGATTACTGAATATGATTCTCCTAATGAAGTAACATATTTTGAAACTAAAATAGGGGTTTACAAGCAAGAAGAGGTCATGACCTTCTTAGTCCTCAATCCTGATGAGACACTACCCCTAGAATAGAGTGACTCAATGATCTCGGTCAACCAACAAGTTCTAATAAGAAAATTGCAAAAAGATAAGTTGGTATTAGGAGAAGAGGCTGATTTGGGTAGTTTGTTGCTTCCTAATTGGTGTAGGATACATTATCATAGCCATTTTGAGTTGACATGCCAACCCTTCCTAGATATCTTAAAACATATAGGCCAGCCTCAACCAATTTTTCAAGATCAACCTCAAGTACTCACCAATAAATTTCCATTTGAAGCCAAGGATGCTACCATCCTCACTAGAACCAATCTTTCTCAAGAGGAAGAGTCCTCACAATCTAAGCAAACTCAAGTTCTATGCTCTGAGTTTCAAGAGGAGATTGAGGTGTCTCAACCTTTCTCCAATACCCTTGCCCTGGATACTCTACCAATGCCTAAGGCATTGATAAAAGGTGAATTGGATTACAACTTGATCCAAGAAGTTGTTTAGGAAGTGATTCTTGAATGGGCTTTAAGTGTAGAAGAATTTTTGACTGAAGCCTTCCCCCAATTACCTTCAACTCTTGATGGCAAGCAACAGTCTGAGATGCCACCTATCCCAAGCAAGTCATCTCCTGTTATTAAAAAAGGGAAAGAGATCCTAGGTAAGGATCAATTATGGATTCTTAAATTTTATGGCTCCAAGTCCAAAGCAGGAAGTCGAGCAGGGATTGAACTAACCAACTCAAAAGGGAAGAATTACTTTGCATCTTATAGGTTGCAGTTTGGCTACACAAAAAATGTGGCTAAGTATGAAATGCTCGTTCATGGACTTATGTTTTCCCATCAAAAGAAGGTCACTAAATCATGGTAATGGGGGATTTTGAGGTAATTGTAAAGTAGGTACGGAACCAGTATACTTGTTATAATAAAAGATTGGCTGCATACATAAATAGAATTTGGAACTGAATTGAAGACTTTGGTGCTTTTGGGATCACTCTAATCCCTAGAGAAGCTAATCAAATTGAAAATTCCCTTGTTGTTGTTGCTAGCACCTTGGTGCCTATGTAAGACTCTAAGCTAAAGATATTTTAAGTTGAATTAGTCTTAATTCTGGTTGTCCTAGATAATGTTCTAAATTTTCAGGTATGTGATAATGGCCCTACTTTTTATTCAGCTGAATTTACTCAATGGGCTTATTAACAAAAATCATTTTGAAATATTCGTCTAATTACTACCCTTGAGGAAATGGAGTGGCTGAGTCCACTAACAAAAATCTATTGAAATTAATAAGATTTTTTTTAGAAAACAATCCTAGGGACTGGCATACCCAGTTGAGATTTTCCTATGGGCAGATCGAACTCAAATCAAAGTGGCCTTAGGAAATTCACCATTTAAATTAGTCTACGTCCAAGACCCAGTCTTCCTGATCCATTTTCAAATACCTATCCTTAAGTCTATGCAAGAATTTTATACAAAGGATGATAGGATCGAGGTCAAATTAATCAATTTGCTTAACATGGAGGAACATAGAGATGCTGCTTTGCAGCAATTCTCTAAGCATCAGGCAGTTGTCAAAAACTGGTTTGACAAAAGGGCCAAGGTAAAGGACTTTAGGATATCAGATCTTGTGTTGTTATGGGATAAAGCTAGGGAGAAGAAGGGAGATCACCAAAAATTTGATAGACTCTGGTTGGGTCCATATCAAGTGGCTGAGATACTAGGTGAGAATTCTTTTCACTTGAATACCTTAACAAGAGAACCTATTCCATTGCCAGTTAATGGTTATTTTCTCAAGCATTACTTTGGTTCATGAAAGGTTTGATGTTTTGAATAAATGTATTATAATGTATCATATGTAATTAAGTTTTGGTTTTCCTTTTTTGTCTTTATTTTTGTTTTTGTTTTTTCTTTTGTTTGTTCTTCTCTTTGTCTTTGTTTATTTTTGTTGTCTTGTTTCATTAGAGATCTTCATTTCTATCCATCCTAAGAAAATGGCTTGTTATGCAAAGTATGCTATAGGCACCTAGAGAGAAATTGATTTAGGTATTTTCAAGGAACTTCTGTTGAAGGATTTCATTCTAAAACATATGTCTTATGATCATTTTAATGTTGGTCTAAAAAGTTATTAAAGGAAAGGTACATTATGAATATCTCATGAATTATGGTTGAAGCCTATCACAAAATAGATAAACACCTGCCTAGGTAAATACCTATTTATTTTGGGGTGGCTGTATCTCTGGTTCAAGTGAAAAATATGATTCCAAGACAGTCATGAAATCCATTTTAGTTCTCAACCCACATTTCAGATCAATTGCATCTGAGTATTGAGAAAAGTTCAAAAATAGTTCCCACAAGTAAATCCTAAGTAAAAAAAAAAAGAGAAAGAAAAGAAACAGGGGCAATATCGATATCAAGTGGGTGAATCAAGTATCTCTATTGGGGCTATGGACATCTGTCTGGCAGTAGAGAAATGCTTTGAGAGAACTAGAGCTATCTCCATCAGGGCTATGGACACCTGCCTAGCAGTGGAGCAATGCCCAGGATTTCATTACACGATAGTTGAAGGACCTAACCCATGTAGCTTGAATCTTAAGTATAGTTGTTTAGGAGTGGAGAAAGTGTTTATGAGGAAGGATGCACCATATACACACACACTTAGATTCAAAATAGTTCATGAGCACATACATCTGAGATTCCAGCTCAAACTTTTTCTACATATCTGATCTTATTCAAGTTAGCATGCTTCATTAGCCGAGTTGTTTTTGGGTGACTGAATTCTTTGATGTCTTGAAAATGGATAAACCATTTTCCCAGCCGAGTCACCATTTTTTATGCCTTGCATAACCACCCCATCTTTTTCCTTGGTCCAAATGGGTTCCCCTTTTTTTTCTTTCTGTCCTTGTTTGTTTTTAACAAAGTTTGGAAGGTTTTCTTTCTTTCAACACTTTGTTTTCCTTTTTGTTCTATCAAAACTGGAACCGCAACGAAATTGGGTTTGAAGCTTTTTTTGGGGATTCCATTCCGGTCCCAGTCCCTTTGTCTTTTGTTGGTCTCTTTGGTTTTTCTTTGTCTTTGTTGGAGCCGGGATGGAATCTAACTCTAAACTTTGACAGAGTTCATGGTTCGGTTCCTGTTCCCATTCCACGTCCACCTCCGCCTTCGCCTTTTTTTTTTTCATTTGGGCTTAAGGTGAGCCCTAAGGGTTTTTTTCCTCCCTTAGGTTTTAATTTTTTTGCCTTGTTCCTTTTGTTCTACCGGGGGTGGAACCAGGATGGAACTGAACTCCTAACTTTCACAAATCTCACGATTTGGTTTCCGTCCCCGTTTCAGTTTCATCTCCGCGTTCTTTTTTTTTTTTCATTGTTTGTTTATCTTCGGACTTTGGGTTGGTTTTCTTCCCTTGGTTTTTTATTGGTTTGCCTTTTCTTTCATTTTTCGGATGCAGAACTGGGATGGAACTGAACTCTAAAATTTGACAAAGTTCATGGTTTGGTTTTTGTTCCCATTCCGGCTCTGCTTCCCACTCTTTTGTTTTCTTCGTCGTTTTGTTTGTTTTTGTCCTAAGGGTTGGTTTCCTCCCTTAGGTTTTCTTCGGTTTTCCTTTTCCATAATTTTTCAGAGGCAGAACTGGGATGGAACTTAACTATGAACTTTCACAAAGTTCACGGTTCAGTTCTCATTTCCTTTCCACCTCCACTTCTGCCAGGGTTGGTTCCGTTTCTGGCTCCACCTATTTTCCTCTCCGTTCCTATTCCTATTTTGGCTTCGCTTTTGCCTATTTTGGCTCTACCTCTGCCTATTTTCCTCTCTGTTCCTATTCTTGTTTTGGCTCTGCCTCCGCCATTTTTCCTCTCTGTTCCTGTTACTATTTTGACTCCGCTTCCGCTTGTTTCTGGTTCCACCTCCGCTTGGGTTTGTGCTTGGATTTCTCACCTTGGGTATTCTAATGGGATGACTTGGATTTTGATGATGTATTGAGCATTAATTATGGCTCTTTGTCTGTAGGTTGGATCGAGCAGGTTGGTGCTGTCATGAATGAGGGGATGGAGTGTGCATGTTTCGAGGATATGATGAGATTCACGAGATTCATTTGGGTACACATTGTGGCTGAGGGCAAGTTGGGCTCATGTGTGTAGTTCCATTCTTGTACTTTGGGCTGATGAGGCATTGATGGTGGGTAGACGTGACATGGAGGGCTCAGCCCGGTTTGACTTGATCTGAGTTGTTTTTTTGCCCATCTCATATCTGATTGGCGGCTTGTGTTCGAGCTGGTGTTTCACAGGCATTGTTGTTCGTGCGGGTGAGGCATTGATGGTGGGCATGGCTCAAGGGAATGTACCATGAATTTATCAATGTTTGTTTCTTATTTCTCCATCAAATTAATTGGATCCAAATATTTTTCAGCCACTTGAACCATTTCATATCGAGGATAAAAAATAATTCAATCATCTAAAACCCCTTCTAGTATATCTTCTTTAACAATAAAGTCTCTTAGCTGAGGAATAGTCAAAAATTCATATCCTGTTTTCCTGACCTCGAATTGGTCTTACAGGTTGGCCCAAAAATACTTAAGATGGTCTTCATGATAAGGGAAAATAGAACCATATATCTCATTCATCTTCCCTTTAGGATCATAGTTCTTGCTTTCTTCATAAAACTACAGGTTGCAAGTATGAAATTATTTTGTTATTCCTTTAGCCACTACTGATGATTGACATGAATAAAAAACCTGCTCCATTGGAAAAGAATGGCATCCTACTTTATGCTTCTTAGAGAACTTAGCATTTACTTTACCTACTTGCTGGGAGAATTCCATAAGTATCATCTTGTCACTACAACACCTTGGCAGCTTGAAAGGAGCTTTGTAAAAACCAAATAATCTAATATATATAGTTTTGGGGTACTGAATGAAATAAATTCCCCATTCCTCAAAAAAATCCATGGCTTATTTAGATAGTCTGAAGCCTACATCTCCATTCAGCTGATTATTCACCACATACACGAAGGCATCGTTTACTATTTTGAAATACCTTTCTGCCTTCTTGAGTTCCAATTGGTCATAGTATTTCCATACCTTGTTCTATCCATCTGCCACTTTGAGCACACCCACTATAGTCAATCTTGGGAAATTTTCCATCCTGGCAGCATAATATATAACATAGGAGCTCATATAAAATGTTTTAGTATCTTTCACTTTAGTGATTTGATCATGGATTGCATTAGACACCATCTGTCCCTAGTCCAAATATTGTTTTCCATCAAGAATGATTTGATTGAATGGGAACATCCAATCCTCGAAGGCATGTTATTCTCTCTTTCCAACTACCCTGGATAATAGTGTAATAATCTCACCTATCTTAGTCAAGAAATCAGACCTCTTAGGCTTTGGGGGAAATTTATTTATGGAATTCTTCTCCATTTTAACCATATCTTATTGATGTATGCCTTGTTGCCATCTACATATTTTTGATATTGTGCTAGTGCTTGGGCCTTTGTCATGATCATGAGGTTAGGATATGGAGGCAAATCAAATAATAGTCACATCATCCTTGGTGAATAATCAATGCATTTTCTTTGAGTTGTATTATAGGCATTTGCAACTGCTAGTATAAATTTAGGACACTGTACAAGAATGGGAAATGAGGCTATGTATACCAACCCTGAATTATAAATTTTCTTTGCTCTTAAAATAGCATCCTTTGCAAAAGTGTCCTTAACAAACTATTCCAGGTCAATATGACCAATTAATGTGTCTATTATTTCCATTACTTCTAACCTGAACTTGGAAGGGACTAGAATTCCTTAATATTTGTACTTCTTAGTGAGGGAGAGTTGCTCTAGCTTCAACCTCTTAGGTCTCTATCCTCTTTTTCCTCCTTTCTCTTCTTGCACCTCTTGCACCTCTTTAGTGCCAATATACTTTTCTGATAAAGACATTTAATTAAACCTAGGAATTGTGGCATTCATTAGAAAATAGGAGCATGAGACAATGTTAGACCTCACATACATTTTACATTAAAAGCCTATAGTCTGAAAGAAGTGCTTTCCTAGATAATATGTCTATAGTTTTGGAAGTTGAGATCAAGATTATAGGTGGAATGTGACCACTAACCCTTCTTATAATACTCTCAAACATCGAGATCGAGCTTAGGTTAAGCACTTGGATTGTACAAGTAGACCTATAGGGAATTGAGATCGGGTTCATGTTTTGCATCGAAACCTTAGAAGAAAACATTTCAAAAGTTGAGATCAAGATCGAATGTGACACTGGGAGTTAGCAAATAGAATTATTTTGAGATTCACTTTAAGTTTTGATCCCGATTAGAGGTTAAAAGTTAGAGTCAAGATAGTATAAGGTGCCGAAACTTAGCACAGGGCCAAGAGTCAAGTTTTCTTCTGAAGTCCAATCCTAAAGAGTTATCGAAAGTCAAGATCGAGATATAATTTGAAATTGGATCTTGTGAAACATGAGTGGGTATGAGTATGCTCCAAGTTTCATTCCTGACAGTCTGTCAGAAGTTGGAATTGGGATGGCACCTAGCATCTGGACCTAATACTATATCAAAGGTGTGGTTCCCTTCTGAAGTCTGATCACGATGATAATCCAAGGATTAGAATTGAGGCAAAAGTTGACATTCTAAAAAAAAACTTCAATATAGGAAGGTGATGATCCAAACTCTGATACCAATCAAAGATCAGAAATCAAAATCAAAACATGGATAGGACTTGGACATAGGCCATGGCAACAAGCTGGGGTTCAGTTCTGAAATACAATTTTCATACGAATGCAAGATTGGGATCAAGAAAAAACCAAACATGAAGGAAATCAAATTAACTTAACAATATTTTCAAACATACCTTCGGGATTGAGATCGGGAAAGTACCAAAATGCTAAAAACCCTAATTAAAACTAATTATAAAAAAATAATATTTCTTAGTAATCTCATAAATTGGATGCGAATAAGCGTAGGGTTTCAACAAAAAGATTTGTAATGTTCAAAAATTTAAAGTTTACTGAAGTTTAAAATAGACTCGACCTAACTGGTACAAAAAACCTAGCTAAAATAGGGCATGGCGTGAATGAGAAACCCATGCATGAAAGCACAGTGCAAACAAAAAAAATAAAAATGAAGGAAACTCAAAAGAAAAAGGGACAACAATGCACTAGAGGGTGCAAGGAAAACAAAAAAACAAGAAAAAAATAAATAAGAAACAAGAAACAAGAACAAGAAAAACACATGAAACGTGAACCAACAAAGGAAAGAAAAATGGTAAACAAACACAAGCAATCCAAAAATGAAAGGATATAAAATGGGGAGGAACCTACCTCAAGAAACATGACAAAAAAATCCAATAGCATGATGAGAAATCCAAATTGGACCTCAATCTCTAACCCTTCGCTCTGCTCTGGTTCACTCTGCTCTGGTTCACTCTACTCTAGTTCAGTCTGCTCTGGTTCGCTTTGTCAAAATATAGAAGCAATAATGAGCGAAAATAAAGGAATGGCAAGAGTATAAAATCATTTGTGCATGCAAACAAGTGGCCATCAATGGGGAGTAGTTCAAGCCTCAAGATTGGGGTGGAAGTCATAAATGTATCATCACAAAAACAAAGGACAGGCAAGAGTTGGGATCGGGAAGGAATAGAATACCAAAACCTTCAACAAGTGTAAAGTTTTGGGAACTTTTCAAAATCTGAACCTGACAAGACGAAAGAAAAGGACGTAGGAATCGAGATCAAGAGGGAACTAGGAACAAGAACCTAGGAAATGTTCTTGGTTCCAGTCCGATATCCGATTCCGAAACACACAAAGACAAATGAAGTTAGAAATCAGGATTGAGAAGAGAATTGGAACTAGAAGATGTGAAGGTTCTTGGTTCTAGTTTCATTCCAAAACTAGATTCCAAGCAAGACAATAAAAACAACAAGACAAAGCACGGGAGTGGGATCAAGAGGAAAATGGGAACTCTCACTTAAGAAAGTGCAAGGTGTAGGTTTTCGTCCAATACCCGAACCCAACAAAATGAAATAAAAGAAAGACAAAATGTGAATATTGGGATGAAAACAAAAACTCATACCTTAGAAAGTTTCAAGTGTCAATGAGAACCTGAAACTTGATCTTGATAGAACAAGGAAAACAAAGACTTGGGAGAAAAAGACAACTCCCAAGACATGAACAAGAACACTGAAGACAAAAACAACAAAAGGGGAACCCATTTCAAACAAAAAGAAATGGGCTGTTTATGTAGGGAATAACAAGTAGTAGTGAGGAGAGAAACATTAAGGAGAGTAGTAGTGGTAAGGATGATGATGATGATGATGATGATGGTGATGATGGAATTGGTGGAGATGGATAGGGTCACCAAATGTGACAAAGGCAAGATTGAATTGTAGGCTAGGGAGAGAGGGGTGCTAAGGAAGAGGATGTGGATATTGGTAGGGATTATCATAGAGATGACGAGGGTGATATCTAAGTACAATTAGGTCTATTTATTTCACAGAGAGATTGGATTTTCTAGTAGATAGACCAACTTAGGTAGGAGAGGGATTAGGTGAGATAGGAGAACCTATAGGTGGTGGATGAGAGGGATATGGATAGAGAATAGATAGTTCATTTACAAGGATTGGTATATGTAGTAATAGGTGGGGATGGTGGGGCTTAGTTGGCAGTGGTTACAACAAAGAGAGACTAGGTCCATCAAGAGAGGGATACTCCACTATATAAAATATCTATAAGATTAATGTGGGTAGGGATATATTAACATGGGAGAAAAAGGGTCGATTGGGTTGTACAATTTTGTAGACCTACCTATAAAAAACATCTTGTGGAATCTTGAGGTATGATTTCCACATTCTAAATAGATGAAAAGGAAAACCATGGGAGTGGCTTCTAATCATTCATAAAAGAACTCTCTCTTAGTGTCCTTATAATGGGTAATATAGTTAAAACAAAAATTAAAATCATAATGTAATAATATAAATGAATATCATAATGTAATAATATGAATGAAAATGATAATGTAATAATTAATAATGGATAATTCAAGATGGGGAGTGGATAAATATATATATATATTTTTTCATGATACAACATAAATTTAGGTCTTAGGTTATGGGGGTAATGTAAACTAGATTGGGGGAATGCAAAATTGGGTGGGGGGAATATTAAAAGGGGTGGGGGGTTTGATTATGCTAGAAATCTAGTGAGCAATCCTAAAGTTTACTATAGAAAAGGACATTATGACCTACTGGTATAAGTGACCAATGGTGTTGCCATGTCATTCTCATGGAATTTGGAATCACAAAAAAATAAATCAAATATTATCCCTTAGCACATATTGCCTTCTTATAACCTTAGGGCACCATAGGGGGATGATATTGCTTACCACAATTCATTTATTTCATCCACCCCTACCTAAGGTAATAGTTAACATTAGTGGGCTAGGACAATCACAAACACGCAATACAAAAAATGACCATGCCCCATTTTGTAATTTGTCCAAAACACACCAAGATATGAATAGATCTAGGTGGCCTAGACTAGGTATTGTCATGGGATCGAAGATAAAATCATTATTTTATTTTATTTTGTAAGGCAAACATATCTCTTGCCAAGAGTGGGATGAATAGTGATGATGTTGGACCCAGGAAGGATTCATCCTATTGGGCATAGATGATTGGATTAAATGTAGGTGGTAAGTGAAATGGTTGCACCTATCAATTGTGCATCTAGTCATGATTTCACAATTGTGTCTGTGTATAGGCATTTTCTTGTTTGTTTCACTTTGTTTGTCTATAATGACATTGATCAAGGTCCAGCTATTTCTATTTTTATGGTAATTTTATTATGGTTTTAATTATGGATGGTGGGTGATGGAATTGCAACACTTGTATTATGAAAAAATAGGCATGGTAAACACTGATCCTAGGTACAAATTTGGGGATTTTAATCTGGTGTTTTCTAGGTGAATGGGTTGTATATTCATGCATGTGAGTATAAAAATGAAGTGAAGGGTATAGTGTATGCATGGATTTAGTCATGCATGTGATGGTAAAAATATGAGGTGTATGGTTCATGGAGGCTATCTCATCATTCATGAGGCAAAAGGTGGTGAACATGTAAGGGAAGACTAAGTCGTGCAGGCTATCTAATTGATTCTAAAGGAATAATGGGGGATGCATGGGGGATCATGTACAATTGGTAAGGAAATGGTAGAAAAATCTCCCTCATTAAAAAAGAAGAGTGGGTAGATACAAGGGATGGTGACCGTGTGAAACATAAAAATGTGGTAGACCCTAATGACCTAAGGTGTATTGTTCCATCATTTCTATAATTCCATTAAGATACAAATAAAAAAGGTACATAGATTGACTTTCAACCTCAATGGAGAGTCAATCAGACCTAGATCTACATCTATTTGGGTTAGGAATGATTTGAAATGATTAAAATAAATAAACTAAATAATCTAATATGATAAATGTGATTTTTTGAATATAAACAAACAAAAACAAAACTTTGCAAATGGATCTAGAAGTTATAGACTGATATGTACCTATCACCAAAAGTTAGTTTTGAGTGTTGTAGTAGGACTAGGTCACCCCTAGGTGATTGGGTCTTTGTTAGGGAATCTTTCTAAATTTTTGGGGTCCTCTGGTGCTAGATTCAATCATCTCTTTTATCCTTGTCCCACTATCAAAATATCATAAAGAAATTTTGTAGGTGAGTTTTCGTATCTTGACAAGGTTGATGACAACAAATGAAATAATGCAAATTGGGTCTTCAAGATCTCTCCAATCCTTTCTAGACCTGCAACCTATAGTTCACAAAGGGATAAGATGTGCCATATAGGGGCTTACCTCAACCAAACCCCATGTAAGAGTTTCCACTTCCACAATGGAAATTTCAATGTTAAAACCTTAATGGAAAGGAAGAAAATGATGAATGAACAAATGCTGAAACTCACCACCCTTCAATGGCTAAAAGATTGAAGAAATACTCATTGCTTCAAGGATTTGGATCTTGCTTGGTAGAATTCTTGAATGCCTTGTAAATATACAACAATGTTAGTCTTCACAAAACATAAACATGAACACATAATTTGACATGATGTCGGATCTTGAATTGCTATAATAAAATATGATAATGTTGCTCTTGATTTTCTCAATAATTATCTTGATCATAAGTTTTCCAATATATTCATCCTTAATGCTTGTTCTTTCTTGCTAGATTTCAAATGATAAAAAGACTAGGTATTTATAGGTGCTTATCTAATTTCCTAAAAATAGTTTCAAAAAGTCGACACTTCATATTTGAATTTTGGATATTAAAATACCACCAATTTTTTTTTTAAATTTGAGTCCCGAGTAAGAAGGAGGAACCAGTTGCCCATGGGTGATTGGGTCTTGGCCCAAAATTCTAGGACACTCAAATTTAGGGACAATTTAATGTTTGGATGCATTTTTTAAATACTTGACCTTTGGAAAATAATAAAAAATGGGCTATGGAATACATAATTTGGAAAATTAGAAGCTTAATTAAGTCCAATAAATTAGGGGGCCAAAATATAATGTGAAATTTTAAGAATATAAAATTTTCTATGCAACATTTAGCCCCCACTTTAGTGATAGTACAAACTGATGCTTAGGATCACACTAAAGTAGAGAAATATGTCAAGAGGGGTTCAATTGTACAAATGTTAGAGAGATAGGATGACTAAGGATCAAGGAGGGTGATCAAGCCCTTAGAATCTAAGATCCCATGACAAAACAACATAGGCACAAAGGAACACACATATATGATATGCAACAAGAAAAGATACACAAATATACAATGTAAATGCTAGGAAAAAGAGAAAAAGAAAAGAAAAAGGGGTATGGGTAACAAGCTGTATTATGCTAGTGAGGACCGTTTTTCACTAGGTGAGCTCCCAAAATAGGTAGAAAAATGAGAAATACACACTAGGTCTACAGGGTGTGCTCATAACTATACGAAGAGTTATACTCCCTAATAACCTTGATATAGTGCTACAAAATGATCAAAATACTATGCCAATGCTTACACTAGGTTCAACCTCTATGAACAAAGTGAAGCCAAGAAAATGGAAAATGTCAAATGTCAATGCACCACTAAGTTGAACATCTATGAAAAAAGTGAAGAAAAAAGAATAATTCCAAGTGTCAATGTCAATGCATCACTAAGTTCAGCATCAATGAACAAAGTGAATAAAAAATAATGCCAATGTATGCCCCCACTTTAAAGAAATTTCTGAACACCATGTTGTGAGAAATTACTTTAAAGTAGAAACATGATAAATTTCAAGCAACAAAATACCACAAATCCCTATGCCAATGATTTGTTTCCAAATAAAATACATCATAATAAGGGGTTACCCACAAATTACAATTCCATGAATAAAAAAGGTGCATACTGAGGGATACACAAATATGGGGTCAATATACATCTTTGCTATAGTGATATAATAGAGCTTAAAAGTGACATCATTCCCAAAATACTCATGGAATAATGAACAAAAATAAGGAATGACACACAAAGAGATAGAAGACAAACAAGCCTTTTGGGTCAAAGAGACCTAAATGTATCAATGCTTTGCATCATCCCCAAAAAGAAAACACAAGACAAAATAAAGAAGGTAAAGTTTATGACATATAGAAGAATTGATATACAAATAGAAGAATGTCACAACAAGATCATTTTATTTATATCCTTGCACTAATGGAGAAACAAGGGCCATCCAAAGAAAACTCACAAACATAAATACATGTAAGGCAACACAATACAGGAGATCACATTACATGCAAGAAAACACAAAGAAAATATGAAAAAAAAGAGTACGTCATATGTGAGCGAACCTAGAGTAGGTCATCCACATCCCACTCTTGCTCATCATAAATGTAAGGTGGATAACTAGCTAAAGAGACTACAAAAAGTTCCATATTAGGAGCATCATTAGGCTCAACATGTGGTGGATCACTCTCATTAGGAGGATCATCACAATTTCACCCATATAAGTTCATGAAATGGAAAATAACAAATTCAACTCATTATGCACTTCTTCATCAATCTTAGTAATCTAATAATTATCATCCAAATTAATCATGATAGAAGGTTTTATGATAATTATGATTGAACTATCTTGTTTCACTTCTTGTTTTAGTTCCATTTCTTTTTTTTCTAAAATTTGGGTTTCTTCTTGAGTTGTTTCCATGGGCGTGGTTGTTTTTGGTTTATTATTTTCTTCCAATTGTTGGATGATAGCACAAAATTTGTGTCTACTCTCTTTAGCACTTCAATTTATTTTTGCATAGGTTTCAAGTTGTGATGGGGTAGGAGTGGGTTTATCAACCATCAGTATCTTTTCTTCACTTAGGGGAGGAACTAAACCAACCACTAGGGGTTGGGAAAACACTATCTCTTTATGTCTATATACTTGTTTTATCTTTGGTGGCACAAAAGGAATAATTTTATTATCTCTTGGTATTTTTTAGGAAAGTGGTGGAGGAGCTATGGTGCACTTATTTTGGTTATTTGGAGGGGTTTTTGGATCAATCGTATTCATCAATGATGAGATGGGGAGAAGGAACAACCATGGACTTATAAGACTCAAGAATATTGCTAATCTTCTATGCACTTCACTTTGAACTTTTGATATGACCTAAATTTTCTTTTTTGTTGAGGCTTTATAGTTTCCATAGGTCTAGGCCAAAATAAATCCAATGAAATATTCCCATGGGAAGACAAAGGATTGAATCCACTATGGTGCACTGTAAATATATCATTTTTAAAGGGAAAATTTATGCACTTATGAATAAATGATGGGACAAAATTCATGGAGCATAACCATGGGTAGCCTAGCTTCACATGAAATTGGTCTAATGATGAGATGATGGAGAATGAGACATATAATTGTTTTGATCCAAATTTTAATGGAAGAGTGATCAAACCTATCCTAGGGCAAGGAAAACCATTATCTGTTTTAGTCCATGATTTTGATTGTTCATAAGAATATTGATAGAGTTCATGTACAATCAAGAATTCCTTGATGATCAAATTATCTACACACATAGGGTCAATAAGTATCCAAATTTTAGGCTTATCATTAATACATCCAATGCTATAGAGAGGACCATCAGGTACATGTATAGAAGCATCAATATGTGTGAAAGTAATGTTAGGTAAAAAATTGGTTTGGCCATTATGAGGTTGAACATCTATAAGACCGACCATACCTTGTAGATTATCCTCATTATCAATCTTATCATCATTTATGTCCTCAATCTTATCAATATTCATCACATAATTCTTGACTTCACTAGCTTTCACAAAGTTAGTGGAATGGTTTGGAATTGGGTTAGTGAATATTTGTAAAATTTGGTTGGGTGGGGCAATTGATTTATTACCTTTTTCATTAACACCTCCTAACTGAATATCATTAAAATAAATCAGGTCATGAACTTTATGTTAAGATGCATGCATCATTCCATGTCATGTCCACTTTTTTGGAAATATTGGAAAAAGGCATATGGGTTATAATTTGGTAGTAAGGGTTTTTCTTTTCCATAGGTTTTATGGGAGGTAAACAGATTAGGTTCTTACTCAAGAGTTGCAACATGATTGAATGGAGGGAATCGAGTAATGGTGTAAATTTCCTATCCCTAGGTTAGAATTGATATGGTGTAGAGCTTATTGCAATGACTTGAGGCTCAAAATGGTTTGTTTGGGATGGATTTATCTTTAAAAAAGTTCTTGTTTGATTTCTTAAATTTTTGGTAACTATTTTGATGTACACACTTAGAATTATCAATATGTTTAGATGAAGATGTTTCATACTTATTAATTAAATTTTGATAATCACGAAGCACCATGCATAAATTTATTAAGGAGGGAAATCTTTGCAATAGGAATTTTTTGTTGGCAAAAAAAGAATAGACAACTGAGAGGGGGGGTGAATCGATTGTCATATAATTTAATACTTATTCAACCTTATTAATCTTTAATCTCAGATCTGATGAATACAAGTGAAAGCATGAATCAATCAACACATCAACAATGCATGAACACCAAGATTTTATATGTGGAAACCCTCTTAGGGGAAAACCCATGGTGGATGTTAGTCCACAAGATTATACCTTTTTAGAAGTATAATGAAAAATAAATAAGGAATGCACATACATTGAGGCACACTGCCTAGAGCTCACTAATCAGAAGGGAAGGCTCACTGCCTTACAAAAAACAATCAGATTAAATTCATCTGATGAGGTTGAACTGAGAAATTAGCTTCTTCAAAATCCTGATGACAGTTCCGATTAGGCACATAAACCCTTCTTCACACTCTGCTATGAAATCGAATAATATGATCTTTATTCACACATTTTGCATTCACTCTTCATATACATACACTGAGCATACCTTACACACTTCAAAATGAAGAAACAATCGCTCTTATATATGTACTACATGAACTTACATCAAAAACTCTATCGGCCACAAATAAACAATAGATGAATTACAAAATCTTGACCCAATTCATGAACAAATCTCAATGTGCACCAACCTAAGTCAGTCACAACATAATGAGGACCTAAATCAACATCCTCAAACATTCCAAAAATTAAAATATTAATCCATAAGGATCCACAACATGCTACCACCATCATGTCGGCCAAGAAAATGAATAAATCGAACACAAAGGAAAATATTTGATCATGAGCACACCGATCAATATTGATGTACCACAATGATAGAGCATGATATAGAAACATCACTAAACATCACAAGAGCATACACAACAACTTAATTTACCAGAATTGCATTTTCTTCTTCCAGAAACACCTACTACAGTAACATAATAACTGTAGGAACTCAGAAACTCACAACTCGCTCCAAACGTGATGCACACCTCTAAAATTTCTGGACAACATACTAGACAAGCACAGAAACAAACCCTTTAATGCGTGAGTTTTGATTATCAACTTACAGAACTTTCCACCATTCTGATCATCACAACTTCATAGACTGCTTGCAACATATTTATTCTAATTTTCTCAATATCCTC
>CM021107.1:137549367-137596729 GCA_007115665.2 Sequoiadendron giganteum
TTAAGCAATCTTCTAACCAAGATCAGAAAGAACATCAGAGCCCATATTTATTCATCTGCCTAGCAAGGTGGTCAACTCCAAAAAATGCAGAGGATGCCAAATTAGGGAAAGAGCAAAAAAGAGCAAGGGTAGCTACGCATGCACAAAACCTGTCAGGCACGATTTTCTTAACTTGAATCATGCATAGAAGTAATGCCAGTGCATGCTAAAAAATAGTTAAGATCATAACAAGGTGGTTACAATTGGATGCATGAGGAATCTCCAACCGCTAAGAGTATTTAATGATCACCTTGTTGACCGATATAGAACATGTCCAGCAGGCGGGGTCTTCCTGAATTGTAGGTCTCAAATCATCTACATGACAATGTTAGCATGCACAAAAATTGCATATCCATAATCATCCTAAAGCAACATTCATTAATCACATGCAAATTTTACACAAACAGTCCACATAGCATATCAATATCATTTGAAAAATTATGAAAATAAATCCATGTTCAAGGTCTATGGTTTCAAAGAAATATTATGAAAGATCATATTTCAAACATCAAAGTCTTATGTAACTGAAAGAAATAGACAACAATCCTATTAATATTTAAGCCATAAACTAGACTCATCATTTCTCCCCAACTTAATGTCTTGTTGGTCCTCCAACAAAGGAAGAATTGAGCTTTTATTTGGTCAAGGCCTTGAAGTTGGCAACCTTAAGCTGTCCCACATCTATTTCTGCTGTATCTGAGTTAGGATCCTAATAGAATCCTTGTTGCCTTTCCAGCTTGCTCCATATTCCCTATTATTGTTTGATGTACCGGTCGGAAGTAGCTCGGCTAAAGAGCTTCATTACTGGTTTGAGTCACTTTGGGGTGAGTATTTTTTCCCACCAAAGTAGGCCCAATGTTCTAAGGTTCAACAAAAGTAAATTAGAATATTCATAGTTCAATCGATCCTTGTTTAAAAACAAGAAGTGAAAACATGAATATCCTAACTCACACTCGCATGGTGTTCATTTTAAGCCCAAATTGAAATGTATTGACAAACATAAAAAGAACATGGAGTTCATTTTAACTGTTTGTAGTATTTGTCAAAACATGGGGTTCATTTTAACCATTTGTAGTGTGAGCTAACTAAAAGTTCATTTTAACCCAATGCCATGATGATGCAGATTCATTTTAAGCCAATGAGTTGTAATGCAAGTTGTGTTATTTTTAGCCCAATGAGTATGCATGCATGTTTATTTTAACCCATGAATTTAAAATGCAAGTTTGTATAAGATTTATAAAATGAACAAGTAAAAATCGTTAGACTCCTTGCCACAAGTTGCAAACAAAAAATTAGTAACCCAAAATCTTTAAGCTACTAAACAGAGAAAGAGTGTTTCCCTAACCCTATTTGACCTAGTGCAAGCCCAATTCCTAGAGTCAACAATAGTTTCTCTTACACCCAGGATTGCACAAGTGTGCAAGGGGAGAGGATACTTCTATTATTGATCACCAATATTAGAGGGTTAGCTAATCAAAATAGATTTGATTTTTGGAACTAATTTTTGCATCGAAAGTAAAAATACAGAAAATAAACCCTTACTAAAATTCAAAGAGCTTTCCAGAAATGTAAAGCAATCCGAATAATTCTGTGTTTTGCATCCAAAATTATTTTTTTATGAAAATCATAAACAAATTATTAAAATTTCAAAACAGTTCTGAAAAATCTATTTTTTTTATTGAAGGTGCCTGACATCATTCCAAACTTGCAAAAAACATTTTGTGAACAGATCTGCAAAATTTTGTGAGATATAAGTCAATCTTTGTAGAACCCTAAGTTTTAAAGATCTATCTTTTGTCGAATTATTTTGCAGAAAAATTAAAAACATAAAAAACAGACCCCTATTGAAATTCCGAGAACTTTCCAAAAATATAAATAAATCCGAAAAATTCGCTATTTTGCTCTCAAAATTGTTTTTTCATGAAAATAACAAAGAAAATTATTAAAAATTAAAAAAAGCTCCAAAAAATCTGAATTTTGGACTTGAAGCTCTAGATATTGTCCCCAAACTGCAATAAAAAATTTGTTAGAAAATACGTAGCTATTTGAGAGATATGGTCGAATCTTTGATAACTAGGGTTTTGTCCCAAAAATGATGCAAAACCTACAACAAAAAGCCAACAAAACCTACAAAAAAAAGGATCCAACTCCAAAGATCTTTAAAATTTGTCAAAATATGTCAGGTTCACCAATGTAACAATGGGAATTTTCTATAGGTTTAGCAATGTAATATGCAAAAATATAAAACCCAAAGTAGGTAATGGAGTGCAAAGGAATAGATAAACAATCTCATAGATTGTTTTCATCCTCCATGACTAACCTCCATTACACCTTCTTAATTTGCTGAAAATAAATTATTTGCCCACAAATTTAAGAAGAGTAAGCCAATGAAATGACAAGTCCTAAGCAAATATTGAAGGATTTGGCAACTAAATGCAATACTATGCCCTACTGCAACTAGTAAGCATCTACAATGTCTAAGATATGTCAAATGAAATCCTAAATATGCTATGATAAATGAGAATAACAATGCTAAAGATATCAAAAATGCAAGAAAGATGAGACTGTAAGATGTGAGATGCAAAAATATGAAAATGCAAAATGATATGAGAGAGAGATAATAATG
Source organism: Sequoiadendron giganteum (assembly GCA_007115665.2). Classification (NCBI taxonomy): domain Eukaryota; kingdom Viridiplantae; phylum Streptophyta; class Pinopsida; order Cupressales; family Cupressaceae; genus Sequoiadendron; species Sequoiadendron giganteum. Next base: position 137,552,033 of record CM021107.1, read on the forward strand.
GATAGCCAGGGATAGATATGAGACAAAATTGACATTTTATAGAAAATACAATTTTGTATAAATGGATGAGGTTAAAGATTGATAAGTGGCCTAGAATATGTGGACAAAATTCAATATAACAACCCACAATTAGGGTTAGGGCAACATTAGGTCAAATTCGAAATGAATGGACAAGATTGATTTCTAGAAAATTAAATCAATGGCTGACAAAACATGTGACAAAAGATTTCGGGCACGGAAAATGGAGTCTTTGGGGAATCAAATAATAATTTAAAATTATTTGATTTAAGAGGAGATGTTGACCTTTTGAATTAAAAACTATTTTAATTCAAAAGGGGTGGGGTCATGTGACAGTAAATAATTTAAATTAAATTATTTACTAAAGAAGGGAATTTAAATGGGACTTATTTTAAATAAATAATATTTATTTAAAATGAGCACAATAAAAGAGGAGAAATTAAATAATAAAATTATTTAATTTAGGTGTTGGGACTTATTTTAAATAAATAAGATTTAGAAGAAATTAAACAATAAAGGTTATTTAATTTAGGTGGGAATTAAATAATAAAGATATTATTTAGTTTAGAGGAACATGACAAAGGGGACCTTTTAAATTAAATATAATAATTTAATTCAAATTTTAGGAGAGTGGACCAAATTAAATAAATAAAATTCATTTAATTCAGGAGAGAAGAGGCTTAATGAATAATTAGATAATTAAGTATAATTATTTAATTATAGCGGAAGGTGGATTAAATAAATAGGACTTTATTTAATTTTAGGAAGAAGAGCGCTTAATTAGTGACATAATTAATTAAATAAATAAGATTATTTATTTAGTAATCAGGAAGACATAAAGGATTAAATAAATTTATTTAATTATGGGAATATATTAGACAATTAGTGACACATTAAATAAATAATTAAAATTTATTTATTTAATAATCATGAAGAATAATCAGATATGAATTAATTAAATAATTATGAATTATTTAAGTAATAGTTGAAAGTGAGTTAGGGACATAATTAAAATGTCTTAATTATGCTAGGAAGAAGAGGATTAGAAATAGAGCTTGCAATCCTAAGTCATTTTTATGTGTCTACAAGTACTACTCCAATTGCATTTCAACTTGTATCACAATCTACTTGAAATACCTTATCAAAGTCCGATAAGGCCAATAAAAGCTATTCAGTTACCTTCTACTTCAATAATTCAAAATTTTTGTTTGCCCCTGATGTCCATCTAAAAGCCTTCCTATCTCCTCTCATCGTTTCAGTCGTAGGACTAAAAATAGAACTAAAATTCCTAATGAACTTTCGGTAGAAACTAGCCAATCCATTAAATGATCTTACCTCTCCAATGCTTTCAGGTATAGGCCAGTCAACAATAGCTCTTACCTTTTTAGAATCCATCTTCAATCCATCCACTGATATCACAAAACCAAGGTATACCAACTCCTCCTTCATGAAACTACACTTCTTGATGTTTATTAGCAACTGTTCTTCTCTCAACTTCTTTCAAAACTTGTCTTATGTGCAACAAATGTTCTTCCCTAGTCTTACTGAAAATCAATATGTCGTCCAAGTAAACAATCACAAACTTACCAAAGAATTTCTTCAACACCTCATTCATCAACCTCATGAAAATACTCAGTGTGTTTTTCAATCCAAATGGAATCACAAACCATTCGTACAATCCTTCATTTGTCTTGAATGTTGTTTTCCACTCATCTCCCTCTCTAATCCCTATCTGGTGATATCCACTCTTCAAGTCTATCTTCGTAAAATACTTAGCTCCACTCAAGCAATCCATTATGTCATCCATCTAAGGCAAAGGAAATCTGTACTTTACTGTGATCTTTTTTATGACTCTATAGTTTGTACACATCCTCCATTATCCATCCTTTTTAGGTGCCAATACAACAAGTATTGCACAAGGACTTAAGATTTCTTTGATCAATCCTTTCCTCAACAATTATTGTACTTGTCTGTTCAATTCTTCATTTTCTCCTGGTGCCATCCAGTGTGTCGCTTTGTTAGGAAAACTAGCTCCAGGAATCAAATCCATACTATGACTAATACTCCTTATAGGTGGTAATCCATCAGGCACATTATCTAAGATGATAGATTCATATTCTGTTAGCAACTCCCTTATCTCTTTTGGTTGTTCTCCTCCATGTTTTAAATCTTCAACCTTCTTAGGAACCAGCGCATAGCATAGGTTCTCATGTCTCAATCCATCCAGGAATATCCTTCCATCAACCAAATAGATTCTAGTGTCAGTTTTAGGGACATCTTGCAAGGGTGACAGGATTTTCTTCATCCCATTTAAAACAATGGTGTATATGTTCTTCTTTCCATCATGAATAGCTTGTCTATCATATTGCAAAGGTCTTCCCAAAAAAATATGGTATACATCCATCGGCATAACATCACAAAAAAATTCATGATGGTAATTTCCTATCTTCAATTTTACTAAACATTGTTCACTTATTGGTATCTTATGTTTATCTTGAATCCATGTTATCTGATAGGATTTCAGGTGTTTTAACCTTTTCAACTTCAACTTGGTCACCATTTCTTTAGAAGCCAGGTTCCCTGAACTTCCACTATGAATGGGAGAGAAGTATAATGTAAAAAAAAAAGTTCAATAGGAGAGAAGTATAATATGAAGAACCTTTGTGGAACAAAGGGGGATAAGTGCAATTAGAGCCAAGAAAGAAGATGGAAGAGCTAGTTTGGGTTGATGGTATTCTTTTTCACATCATGTGTTTCCATCAATGCCTAAGGGGGAGATTTTTGGATGTTGTGGTTGTGTTGCTGATATGCGGTTGTCATTGATGTCAACACTATTAGTATTAATGTTGCTTAAGGCTATATATGTCGAGGAGATTGAGAAAATTGTAATAAATATATCTTCTGGCAGCCAGTGAAGCTTGTGAAGGTCAGAATAGTGAAATTTTATGTACGTTGACATTTAGGTGTTGTGTGCTAATGGGTTTATTTCGGAACCTATCTATTATGTTGTCCGAAAGTCTCAGTGGTATGCATCAAGATTTGTGCAAGTAAAGTGTTCTAGTGTTCCTATAGTCAATCTGGTACTGTAGTAGTTGTTCTTGGAAGAGAAAGTTGGAATTCTGGTAATTCTAGTTATTACGTATGTTCTTGTGATGTTCATGGATGATTATAGATCATGTTCTATCTTTGTTGTATGTCCATGCTATTTTATGTGATCGCAATCGAATATTTTCTGATGCATATTCAGGTTTTCATGTTCTTGGCTGACATGATGGTAGTAGCATGTTGCACATCCTTATGGATTAATTTCTTATTGTTTGGTGTATTTGAGGATGTTGGTTTGGGTCCTATCTTTGCTATAACCAACTTGTGCTGGTGTACATAAATCTTTATTCATGTATTGAGGCCGAAAGTTGTAATTCATCTATTATTTGTGGCCGACATAGTTGTTGATGTAAATCCATGTAGTGGATATATAAGAAAGGTTGTTTTGTAGTATGGAAAGAAGTGAGTAGTGTGATTAGAGAGTGTAGTGGTGTGTGCTCGGTGTGTATGTGCGAAACACATGTGCGAATAAAGATAAATCATTCAAGAGCAGAGAAGAGTATGAAAGAAGATTGAGAAAAGTGTATGTGCCTAACCAGAACTATCATCAAGCTTTTTTAGAAGCTATTTTCTCAGTTCATCTCACTCAGATGGTTTTAATCTGATTGTATTTTCTTTGAGTAGTGAGCTCTAGGCAGTGTGCCTAAATGCAAATGCATTCCTTATTCATTTTTAATTATAATTTTAATAGGGTATAATTATGGATTAACCTCCACCATGGTTTTCTCCCTTAATAGGGTTTCCATGCAAAAATATTGGTGTTATGTGTTTCTGATGTGTTGTGTGCTTCTTGCTTTCACTGTTAATCATCAAATATGGAATTAAAGGTTGATAATTTAATTAAAGCTGAAAATTTTGTGATCAATCATTCCCCCCCCCTCTCAGTTGTATCTTCTTTTTTTGCCAAAAATGTGAGTCCTCTAGTAGAGCTTGGTGTGGAGCAGACGTGTAGACCCCGAGCTCCACCCCACCATTGTGGCGCTTGTGGTGTTGTTTGCACATATGATTATACGAGTGCTCATGATGTAGTTACACATCCTACATCAGTTGCAAAGGCCATGGCTTTCACAAATTATATTATGAATCATACATTCGACATTGACACTTGGGTAAAATTTAGCAAGTTATTTTAATGTTGTTTATTAAATTATATTTTGAAATTTAAGAATAACTAAATTAGTAGAATTTTGATATGATGAAATTTTAGGGTCACACTATTCATGAGGCAAGCTCTATTCCTACAAACCCTTATACGTTATCGACAATGAGTCCACAGGTATGCAAGTAGTACTAAATATATTATTATTGAATTTGAATAGTTGAATGCTATATTTGAATGTTTGTCTCATAACATGCTTTGGATTTAAAATAGTTTCCTGGTGCACCTTATTCCTCCACACCTCGTGATTCATATCTTCAAACAACATACACTCATGTAGCCTTTATTAATTAATGGTGTTTTAAATCTATATTATCTAGTTTTCATAATTTTGTGTATATACAAATCTAAAAAAATTATGAGAAACACAAAAATTGCATTTGTATTCCTTGATCGTGTCACATTATGTTCTCCTAATTCACTTTTTGTTCCTTCATTCCTTCCTAATCCCATACCATTAACATTTAACAGTTCACCCTATTTTCCATGATCTCCTCCTAGCCCATCCCACTAATATTTTCTAGTCCATGCTATGTGTCATTATGTCCTTCTACTCCCATCTTATTGTACCCATTATTATTTCACCCTAGATGTTCCATAATCCCCTATGTTCCACCCTATGTTCCTTTATATCATCCTATGTTATACCATATTTATCCACATTTCATCCTAGATAACTCTTCTCTATTATTGCTACATGTTATGCCCTACATAACCACCCCATCTTTTGCCTTGCTCAAAATGGGTCCCCCCTTTGTGTTCTTTATCTTTTATCTTTTATTTTGTTTTTTGAGTCTTTCGGAATCGGAACCGGAATTGAATCAGGTTCTGAAAGTCCCTTTGAGGCTTGTTTTTGGTTCTATCCCGACAGTCTTTTCTTTGCCTTTGTTTTTGGTCTTTAGCGGAAGCATAGCCGGAGTAGGTATTAGGATGGTTGTTATCAAAATTTGCAAAATCACAATTTATTCTGATCCTGCCTCCGCTATTTTTATTTTTGCTTAGTCTTGGTTTTTGTGTTTTGTTTTATTAGGTCGGTCTTTTACTTTACTTTTTGTATTTACTTTTGCTTTTGTTTGATGTTGTCGGGCTCAGAACTGGAATGGGAGTAGGGTTTGGAAATTTATTTGAGATTCCGTTTCCATTTTAGTTCCGCCCCCGCCACTTTTGTCGTTGACTGTTTGACTAGAGTTGCACTGAAGATGAGTGTTCATTCTCTTATAGTTCCGACTCCGCCTTTACTGCGCTTCAATGCATTAATGGTGGTTGCCGGTGTAGGTAGAAATTCACATATTTACCTTTATTAAGGGTTAAACCAATCATTATTGTTATTGTTAAAAATCTAAGAGCATGAAAGAGTAGTAGCAGAGTTCATTTGAGAAAATTGAGCAAGATAGAGAAGGGATATTGTGTGTGAATCGATTCAAAAGTTTAGCTTGGGTTTGTTTGCGTTTGAGGTAGGATTTCTTTTTATTCTTGGTTCTTCATTTATTTACTGTCATGTTTGTTTTGCTCATGCTTTCAATCATTTCACTTTTAGCGAATTCGTGATTCTTGGTATGATTGGTTTGTTTATTTCCTTGTTTTATTTGGTTGTGTCTATTAATCTTTGTTTTCTTGTCCTGTCGTTCTTTTTAATTATTTCTATTTTAGGGCACGGTTGCTTTCACGTCTTAATCATGATGGCGTCGTGTTTGTTTTTGGTTTGCAGGAGATTAGATTAAATTTATGGGTTTAAGTAATGTCGATTAAGGTTAGAGATTTTTTTATAGTGAGGTAGATTAGAGATTTTACAGTGAGTTAGGGTAGATTAGATTTATTGTTTAATTAGGGTTTTGTCGTGCGAGTAGAATGGCAGGGTTTGAATTCGTGCCCTAGTTTTTTTATCGGGTCTATTAAATTAGGGTTTCGTGTCTGTCGATCAGTTAGAATATGATGCCCTAAAAGATATGCAATTGTTCCCCACGGTCATATGAGTGTAGAGTTTTTAATCTCCTTTTCCATTTTATAGCGACCTAGGTTTTAATCATGAAGTTGTGTTGAAAATGAATAAAGTATTAGATGATGTCATGATTAACTTAGGCCGAGCCGGGATCGGAATAGATCTTGAACTTAGGAATTTTGTTTTTACAAAAGGTATCAATTCCATGTTCCATTCCGTTTCCGACTTCGCGTATAATGGGAAAGTCTTTCTTCAAAGTAACGATGACCAAGTCGGAGGCAGAGCCGGAATGGAAATAGAATATGAAAGAAATGAAAATTAGAAGAAAACTAAATCCATTTTTCATTCCGATCCCGGTTCCGATAACCTCCCCGATTCCGACTCCGAGCCCGTTCATTGTTAGTGAAGTATCTTTATCGGTTTTTGCTCCGAGTCCGCTAGTATTGTAAAAGGGATTGTTTTGAGTTTTTGTTTGGTTCCGACTCTGATGTATATGTAACAGGTATGTTTTAAACAACTGTTTTATGGTGACATCTAAAGATCTAATTAGAGGTTTGCTTGTAGGAAAATTTAAAGATGTCAGGAATGTCAGGAGAGGCTGTTCAAAGGAATCAACTGGCTAGAACATCAAAGGCAATAGCAAAACCAAAGAAATTAAAGCCAGAGCAACTGCCTTATACATTGAGGTACAATCATAGGAATCTGGTGGTGAAAGTGAGCAAGGTGGAATCAGACTGGTCAGATATCACGGATACCAATCTGGGCTAGTACAACTTTGAAGAATTGCTTGAAGAGACCTTTGCAAAATGAGAAAACCTAACAAGGAGAACACAAAGGATTGTTGACTCCAGTCTTGCACATATCATTGTGTTTCCTGTATCAGTTCAATGTCCAGAGTTGATATTGATAGTAGCCAGTACTTACAATCCTGCTACAAGACTATGCATGGATTCACAAAATAATGTGATTATAGATCTTACTCCGCAAATGTTCCAAAGTATATTTAATGTTCCTGATCCCAAGAACTTGGTGCAGCTAACTGAAGCAGAGGAATTAGAGAAATATGGCAAGCATAAAAACTCCAATAAGTCTCACTTAAACAAGAGGTGGCTAACGACAAAGAAGAAATCTTTAAGTAAGCTTGCAGACTAGCCGAAGAGGGCAACTTTCACAAAGGAGGTATCTAACTTAATATTAATGTTGTCCATAGTGTTTGGGAAGAGGGATACCTTCCAATTCAAGGAATGGATGTTTCATTTCATTCAAGTAATCTTTCAGGGTGATTACCAATTTGATTGGTCAATGATTGTTTCTAATGCCATACATGATCAGCTCACAAGGGTCAGACAGACTAAATCTTTCTTCATTACTTCCTATGTGGTTTATGCTACAGCAAGGTTGGGGATTTTCCCAGGATTAAATAGAGTAGGTATAATGGGAGCCTTGGATGGACAAAAGAAGGTGTGGGAGCACTACGATCAATTATCTCTTCAGGTTACTAAGACTCACTTCAGAAGAGTCAATGATGCATTTTTATATGTGATTATCAACCAGTTAAGTGGACATGCAGGATACAGGTTGAGTCTAGAAGCTATGGCTTTTATTGTTGAATGGGGAAGTTGGTACATCCAATACCCTAAATTTACATACTTCAGGTTATTTGGTTTTGAAGGCCACCCACACTTGCTTCCAAGATGCTGCAGTAATAGAATGGTGCTTATGGAATTTGTATATCAAGCCATTGGAGTTAATGCTTAGTTCGAGATTAAGCACAAGACTAGGTGTCACAAATTTCCCATGAAATTGGGTGAAAATGGTTGTCAACAGTTGAAGGGAGAAAAGGTAGTTTGTAATGAGTTGATAAAATTGAAATTAGGATTGTATACAGCTGGTAAGTATTTTGATCCAAGGAAGAAAATGTATGCCTTATTACCTTCATTGTTCACTAGACACTTCAATTTGTTAGAGGATTTTTGGTGTGGTTGGCAAGATGAATTTGATTTGAGGAAGAAAAACTACGAAAGATTGTCGGTTGCACTTATGGCAGAGTTGGGTGTTAAAGAAAATATTCCTGACACTTTGGTGGATGATGGAATTGCATTGGATCCCTCATATGAAGCCTTGAACATTGGCACCAAAAGCTTAGATCCAATAGACTGGAATGAGGAAGAAACAATTGATATTAAGAGAATTGGAAGTATAGTTTTGGATAGAAGTGTGGAATGGCTGATGATGAGAGCTCAAGCTCCTCAAGAAATAGCTCATAAGAAGGGTAAAGGATACAAGAGAATTAAAAGAAAGACACCTCCCAAAGAGCCATTGGAATTCTTTCCTACGGACATTGAAGAAATAGAACTTGAGGTGGTAGATGATGAAGAAGAAACACAAGAAGGAGATGTTCCCATTGGAGGATCTGCTCTTTCTATGCCCACATTGGGTGAGTCATCCACACAAGTCCCACTTACAAGGAAGAGGAGTAAGGAAATTCAAGAAGGAACCCTTCATAGCATGGCTGAAACTATTAAAGGAAAAGAAGTGGAGGAAGAAGTTCTTGAGGTTGAGACGGATTCAGATGAGACTCTATCTGAAAAGGATTTGCAAGAAGACATGCCTTTAGGGCATACTATTGAGTAGATTCTGACACAAGAAGAGCAATGGAAACTATTTGAGGATGCCACAAGAGATTCTGATACAAGGGATGCAGCGGAGAAGCAAAAGGAAATGGATGCTAAGATGGAAGCTGATGATCTACTTCACTAGCAGCAATCAAAGGCAAAACAAATTGAAACAAGGGCAGTAACTGATGAAGTAGAGAAGCAAATGAGGCAATGAGAGCATGAGATCAAGGTTAAGGCAGAAAATGACAAGTTATAATTGATATAGAAGATCCATAATTTTGAGGAGGAGAAAGCAAGAAACCAAAGGGAAAAGGAAATCCTGGTTGCCAAACTGAAACTTGCAGAAGAAACTCGACAGAAAGAGGAAGAAGCTGAAGCTCTAAGGAAGAAAAGAGATGCTGAAAAGTTAATAAAGAAACAACAAGCTGAAGAAGGAAGGGAAAAGGCAGAGAAGCTTAAGGAGTTAGAAATGGAAAAGATAAGAAAGGAAAAAGAGGCCGAAGAGCTGATTTGGAAAGAACAAGAGGAAGAAGGCAAAGCTGCAAAACTTAAGACTTTGGAGGTGGAGAGGATAGAAAAAGAGAAACAAAAGGTTTTGGAAGAAGAAAGAAAAGAACAAAAGGATAGAGAAGAGGCTGAGAAGTTGGTGCAGATGCATGTGCTGGAGGAGCAACAAGAGAAAGCAAAGGTTGATTCTCAACCTGAGGTAAATGTTCAGCCACCCTCTATAATTGATGCTTCTTCTTCCATGATGATGACTGCTCCCAGTGCTCCTATATGGTTAAAGTTAGACTTGCAGAAGAGAGCTAGAACACCTCCTCAACCTCTTAATTGGGAGGACATGATGAAGGGAATTGAGCAGGAAAAGCCTAAGAAGAAGGCTAAAATATTACATTCTACCAAGCTCATAGATAAAGGGGAGATAGTTGCTGAATGTGCCATGCCTATGATAGAAAAGGAGGTAGGGGACATTCAGCTGACAGACTATCAATTGAGTACAATTAATTTGGGAAGACCCACTAGGAATCAATAAATGGATCTAATTGATGTAGTGGCATCAACAACTAAATCAAGGATGATGAAAGAAAGATGAGCTTAAATCTCAACTCGATTAGTTACATTCATTCTTGAAGAGTGTTTCCTCTCCAAGGTCACAACAAGTTGCAGCCATTGAGACTCCTGTTTTGCTAAGCAAAAAGGAGGTAGATGATTTGGTGCAAGTTAGAGGTAAGGCGGAGATGGTAGATAAATGGATAGACAAATTGAACCGTGAGGTATGTGAGATTTTAGCAAAATGATTTGAAGCCTATAAGGAGGTGGAAGGAGTAATAAAAGAGATGAATCAATACATTGAGGCATCAGAAAAGGAAGAAGAGGAGTACAAGCAGTGTAGTGAAAAGTTAGAAAAGATAAGTACATTGCCTCTAACTACTCTTCTTGAGCAATCTATACTTGAAGATGATAAAAAAGAATTTGTAGAAAATACTTCTCGCATACTCAAGTTTAGGAATGGCTTTTTGAGCAAGCATAAGGATGAGATTCAGGAAGCAGTTAATAATTTAACTGAGCAGTTGGAAGAATTGGAAGCAGTCATGGCCATAATTGTAGATGTAAATGTAATGACCAAAGATGGCATGCCTTTGAGTTAGGTTAAAGAGAAATGGAATGAAATATTTCAAGGATTCATGCAGGAGAAGGATGATGGAGGAGACTTGGTAATAGATCAACTTGTAGAAGTCAAAGAAGAGATAAAAGTTGCAGGGAGAGAATTGATAAAGGTTAAAAGTATGAAAGAGTTTGCTATAGTTGAGTTGGATCAGATTAGATTTGAAGATAACTGGATTGATGGGCCAGATATGGATGCTTTACAACAAGTTTGCACCAGTTATGATGAGTTCATGGCGGATCCAGCTTCACATGCATAAAATATTGCATGCATAATGTTCTTCTTCCTTGCATGTTGCATGCATACAACACTGATAGCTTTTTGAGCACATGACTTCTTCTTCCATTCTATCTTCTATTTTTAGATCAAACTGAAAGTTTTAATGTAAAGACTCAAGATCAAATGGATCTGAGTTTCCAAGAAAGTTTAGTTCCTGAAAAGGTGGAATGCCTAAAATAGAAGTAGGGTTCGAATTTTTGTAAATTTATAAATACCTGATGGGTACCATATTGAAAAGGTCGGCTAATTGAGAATTGGATTAGCTTACCTAAAGGCTAGGAGATAGAGTTTTGGTAGTGATCATTGTTTTGAAGATACATTGTTACTTGATCATTGTTATAGTTAATAGAATTGCAGGTTTTCTTAAAATATGGTAGTTTGAATTGAGTTGTTTTGTTTGATAAGGTTAATAAGTTATAATCCATCTGAATGCCAGTGATTGTGCTGTAGCATGATAGTTTCTTATGTGGTGAAAGTCATTAGAAGAAACTAGATTTAAGGATTATCTTGTTAAATTGTCATTGAATTAAGTTTATTTGAAGTTTGTTGATCTATGATCTTAATGATGAATGAATGTGTGTTGTTTTGAAATCCTTGAAGTATACATGATATTGTAAGTGTGGCTTTAATTAAGCACCTAAAATGTATGCAATGGTATAGCTCATTTTATAGGTTGTGTCATCTTATGGCTCTGTAGATCTGATTGAAAACATTCATTATTGAAGATATATGTCCGGACATTAGATAAGATTGATTCAAATTTACTGGTTACCCCTTTGTCCTATCTTTTTCTTTTGTTTAAAACCCAATTGTTACAAAAAAAAGAGAGTCACAACTTAAAGTCTTTTTATTACCAACACAGGCCCCTTGAACATTACAGTTGCATGAACCAATTGAGTGACATCAGATAGTTGAGAACCAACTACCAGGACCTTGGGAGTTAGGCCACTATATGTAGTCTTTCTTTTTTAGGAGAAATAGAATAGCAATATTCTGTTTTAATGTTGTTTGTGTCATTCTAACCATCAACAGAAGTTGGCGCTAGAAGGAGGGCCTTAAAGAACAAGCTGGCTCATGGAAGATATTTTTCACCAGAGGTATATGAGAGGGTTCTCAGATCCTCTACTAATCGTGAACTATTTGAAGAACTTCAAACCCCGGTTAGACCAAGAGCTCATGCTCGTAGTGTAGAAATACCTACCTTACCACCACCGCTTACTCCACCTGGATTTCCACCAAAAAGGCCTTTGTCACCACCAATTTGGCCTGCATCACCACCACCTACCCAACCAATCCCACCAATGGCTTACTTTGTGAATAATCCCTCCCTATTAGGGACTATTCCTAGGGGATTCCATGATTTACCAAAGAACCCAGAGAAGTTCTGCCCGAAATACATGCATGGAGAATCAAGAAGTGTAGAGGAACATATACAAGCATTCAAAGATTCTTGCACATGAGCTCAGGTTGCTCATCAAGATGTGGTATGTAGACTATTTCCGTACTATCTAGGAGGTATGGCATATAATTGGTACCTAAATCTGCCCCAAGGATCTATTCTAGGTTGGACAGATTTAGAAAATGCTTTTATTATTTAGTTTAGGGTTTATGTAGACCCTGCCATATTATATCACCAATTTTCCACCATAAGGAAGGAACATCATGAACCCCTTCCCTTGTTCAACACTAGGTTTCAAAGGATGTATCATAGGCTACAAGAGCCTTATTTAGTGCCAGAAGTTGTGGCCATACAGGCGTATCTGAGAGCTATTGATCCTTTGATTGGCCTGTTCTTGCAAAGAACTTATCAACCTGATCAGATAGACTCTCTATCTAAAATTTACCATTTGGCTATCAAATTGCAATAGCAGATAAGTCTACAACCACCAGGTTTAGGAGCAGCCCTTCCTCATATGAATTATCAAATGCCTAATCCACCTTTATATAACACTATTCCAGGGACATCTTATTCCCATTATGGATCGATATCTGAGTTACAAACTCCACCAACAGTGCCCTTCTTTGGGAATAGCATGCATGATTCCTCACATCAACCACAACATCAGCCTCAAAGTCAATCACAACAAGGGGGAGGATCAACCCATGTCCATTCCCCAGCCATAGTTCAAAATGTGCAGAATGATCAAACTATTCAACTTACAAGTGAAGTAGAGACTCTCAAAAGGACTCTCTCTTAGATGTCAAATGACATGGCACAACTCAGGCAAAACCCTCCCAATAATCAAAACCATAATTACAATAATCAGGGAGGTTATAACTATCAAGGAAATTACCAGAATCAGAACACCAATAGGAATTTCCAGAATCAAAACTCCTCGAACCAGAATTATCAAAATCAAAATAGAGGATATAATCAAAGATTCAACAACAACAACAATAATAGGTAGTGGAACACTGGACCTAACAATGGAGGAGTTCCTCAAAATTATCAAGTAGGTGAAGAAAGAACAAACACTGCTAATGTTGCTGATTTGAATTTTATAAAAAATTGGTGTAGATTGCATGATACAATAGCCCATTTTGAGGTCAATTGCCCAGAAATGGAGAAGATGGTGAAAATTGCACAGGCTGATGCCCATCCTCAAGCAGGAAGTTCCAATCAAGGCAATGGGTCAGTTAGCACTGCCATGACTTATGAAACCATTGAAGAAAAGTATCAATTCCCTATGCAAGGGGATAATGAGCCAGAGGAAGATGTCTATGATGCTCAAGCTTTCCAATCTAAGGGTGGTCACTTTCTGAGGAACCAGAATAAAGGGCCATTCACTACATCTGCACCCCTTCACAACATGGTTCCACCAAATCAGAATGCAGATAACAATCCACCCCCACCAAAGGGACCTTCTGATTCTCAAAATAGAGGTAATTAGCCTTATTTTCCTAAGTACCAATTTAGGAATGATTCAGAGTTTGATTTTGTTGCAGAATTGCAAAGGCAAAAGACATCATTGTCTTTCTTTGATATCATGAAGTGGTGCCCAGCTCAACGAGAGGTGGTATTAAAGGCTTTGGAAGAAGTAGATCACCTAAAAGGGAAAGGTAAAGTGACTCTCACAAAGGAGACCAATGCAGCAATATATAAAGGTAAGACCAGTACCCCACCTTTCTTGTTAAGTTTGAAAATTTTTGGAAAGAACCTACACAATTGCTTATTAGATTTTGGGGCATCAGGAAATTTTTATGCCTTTTTTGATCTGTAAGAAGTTAGGATTGAGTCCTATTCCAACCAATAAAAAGGTGATTCAATTGGATAAAATTGAAGTTAATGTGTAGGTGAATTGAAGAACATGCATGTCTAGGTTGGATTAGATCCAAGGATCCAGACTTATATAGATATTCAAATAGCTGATATCCCAGAAACATATGGTATGCTCTTAATTAGAGAGCTAATGAAAAGCATAGGAGGGTATCTGTCTTTGGATTTCTTGCACATGTGGTTACCATGGAAAGGAATTGCCACTCAGATAAGAATTGAAAGTGAACCTAGGCTCAAACATATGATTACAGAGTATGATACTCCAAATGAAGTAGCATTCTTTGAGACTGAGATAGGTGTTTACAAGCAAGAGGAAGTCCTTAATTTCTTTGTAATTAGTCCTAAGGATACACTATCCTTAGACCACAGTGATTCGATGACTCACATCAACCAGCAAGTTCTAATAAAGAAATTGCAACAAGATAGGCTGGTTTTAGGAACATAAACTGATTTGAGTAATTTATTGCTTCCTGATTGGTGTAGATTACACTATCATAACCATTCGAAGTTGACATGTCAGTCATGCATAGATATTTTAAGGCATGTAGATCTACCCAAGCAAGAATCTCAAGAGGTAACTGAGACTCCCATCAATGAGTTCTCCTTCCAAGCTAAGGATGCAACCATTCTTACACGGGTCAATCTTTCTCAAGAAGAAGTTTCCTTACCAGTAGAGCAGACTCAGGTTTTAGGTTTGTTAGACCAAGAAGAAGTGGAAGTATCTCAGTTTCATTTCAATACCCCTATCCCGGATGCTTTTCCAATACCAAAAGAGTTAATGGAAGATGAGTTAGATGCTAACTCATCCCAAGAAATCACTCAGGAGGTAGTTGTTGAAAAAATTAGGGACCTAGGAAAATTGTTAACTGAACTTCTTCTCAACACAAATTTTGACAAACAACAAAAGTTCGAGCTGCCACAAGTCACAAATGACAAAATCTCTATAGTTTCTAAAAAGAAAGAGCTCCCAGCTAAAGACCAGTTATGGACTCTTAAATTTGATGGTTCTAAGTCTAAAGCAGGAAGTGGAGCAGGAATCGAACTAACTAATCCGAAAGGGAAAACTTATTTTGCTTCTTATAGATTGCAATTTGGTTGCACTAACAATGTGGCTGAATACGAGGCACTTGCAAGAGGACTGATGTTTGCTCTTAAGAAGAAGGTAACTACTCTTACAGTGATGGGAGACTCTGAAGTAATTGTGAAATAGGTACGTAGCCAATACACTTGTCATAATAAAAGATTGGCTGCTTATAGCAATAGGGTCTGGAATTTAATAGAAGATTTTGATGCCTTTAGGATTACTCTTATTCCAAGGGAAGTAAATCAAATAGTAGATGCTCTTGCTGTTGCAGCAAGTACATTAGAGCCTATGCAAGACTCCAATCTAAAGAGGTTTTCTATGGAGTTAATTTCAGTCCCTGCAATTCCTGACAATATTAGACACTTTCAGGTGTTTAATGATGATCAACATATTTTGGCCTTTTTGGAGAGTTCTGATGTATTTCAGGGATAGATAATTGATGATTTTGACAGAGATCAAGGAGACTAGAATCCAGAAAGTGACAATATAGAAAGTGACAATCCAGAAGGGATAATGGATTTAAAGAGTAATAACATCCCAAAAGGGATGATAGTATTGGAAATGATATTTGATTCAGATCCACGAGCTTATCAGAAAATGCCTACAAAGAGTGAGGGAGACAAGTATGAATCCGTTAATTTGGCTCACTCAAGGGCAGAAAGGAATGTTCTTATAGGGAAAACTTGTCCTCAGGAAATAAAGGATGAGATAATTGAAGTCTTGAAGTAGAATATTGAAGCAATTGCTTGGAGCTATGATGACTTAAAGACTTTTGATACATCTGTCATCACACATACAATTCCTCTTAAGCCAGAAGCCAAGCCGTTTCACCAAAAGCAATGCCCAATCAATGCATTAATTGAACCTTTGATTCAAAAGGAAGTATAGAAACTTTTGGTTGCAAGAATAATCTTTCCAGTAAGACATTCTACATGGGTGGCTAATTTAGTTCCTGTGAGGAAAAAGAATGGTGAGATTAGATTATGTGTAGATTTCAAAAATTTAAACAAGGCCTCTGAGAAGGACAACTATCCATTACCTTCGCTTGATGAAATATTGCAGAAAGTTAATGGATCTCAGATGATGTCTTTCTTGGGTGGATATTCAGGATACAATTAGGTCCTTGTTAGTCATGAAGATAAGATAAAGACGACTTTCAATACAAAGTGGGGCACATTTGCCTACAGGAGGATGCCATTTGATCTAATCAATGCTGGTGCTACTTTTCAAAGAGCGATGGATGTAGCATTTAAAGAACTAATAGGAAAGTGTATAATAATCTATGTTGATGATCTAACTATCTTCTCTAAGAGTAGAGAAGATCATGCTACTGATTTAGAGAAAGTACTAAAGAAATGTATCAGTTATGGTGTCTCTCTTAACCCAAAGAAATGTGTATTTGGAGTTTCTGAAGGGAAGCTTTTAGGCAATATTATATCAGAGGAGGGAATTTCCATAGATCCTGATCGAGTAGAGGCCATTTTGAAGTTGATAAGGCTAGGAAGTAAGAAGGAGATGAGATCTTTCTTTGGAAGGATTAATTTTGTCAGGAAATTTATAACAGCATTTGCAGAGATTGTCAAACCACTTAACGAAATGATGAAGAAGGATGCAAAGATTGAATGGAGTGAAGAGGCCAAGTCTGCTTTCATGCAGATTAAACAAGCTATATCTGAGGCACCTGTTTTAACAAGTCCAGATTACTTAAATCCCTTCTACATTTATTCTTTTGCTTCGAAGCATTCATGTGCAACAGTTTTAACACAAAGAAGAGAAGAGAATGAGGAGAGACCAATTTCTTTTATGAGCTCTCCATTTAAGAATGCAGAAGTAAGGTATTCATCAATAGAAAAACTGGCTTTTGCATTGGTGTGAGCAGTGAAGAAGTTCATACATTACATAATTCAATGTCAAGTGATGGCTATAGTCCCAGATCCAGCTGTAAAGTCCCTCTTAATACAAAGTGAATTAGGGGAAAGAAGAGGGAAATGGATGGCCATTTTACAAGAATTTGACTTGGAGATTCACCCAATGAAGCTTGTAAGAGGTCAAAGTTTGTCAAAGGCAATGGCTGAAGTGGAAAAAAGTATAACTTGCCAACAGTATACTGTTCAATCATTCACAGAAGATCCCTGGTATACAGATTTAGTATTTTTCCTCCTTACTAACAAGTGCCCAGAAGGGATGATTGCTACTCAAAGAAGAGCACTAAGGATGAAAAGCTCTCATTATATACTTAAAGGAGGATCAATCTACAGGAAGAATTTTCAAGGAATATATCTACGTTGCTTGGATTAGCAAGAAGCTAAGCATGCCATAAATGAATTTCATGGCAAGCATGGAACAGGACATGGATCTGCTAATGCTTTGGCTCATCAGATTTTAAGGTCAGGTTACTATTGGCCTTATGTGTTTAGAGATTCTCATCAACATTGCAGGACTTGTCATGTATGTCAAATTTCTGCATCTAGAGAAAGGAATCCTACAATGCCCCTACAACCGGTATATGAGGTAAGGCCATTTTCCCAATGGGCACTTGATTTTGTAGGTGTGATTAATCCAAATACTTCTACAGGGCATAAATTCATCTTGACAGCAACGGATTATTGCACACATTGGACGGAGGCCTTGCCTTGCAAGAATAGTACCACGGGGGTGGTCATCAAGTTTCTGATAGAAAACATCACAACTAGGTTTGGGGTTCCATTTGCTCTAGTATGTGATAATGGCCCTGCTTTTTCTTCTACTAAGTTTATTTCATGGGCCTATGAGCATAAGATTGTGTTAAAATATTCTTCCAATTATTACCCTCAGGGGAATGGAGTGGCCGAGTCCACAAATAAGAATTTATTGAAAGTAATAAAAAAGTTGTTAGAAAGTAACCCTAGGGACTAGCATACCCAGCTGAGATTTGCCTTATGGGTAGATCAAACCAGAATCAAAGCAACACTAGGGAATTCACTTTTTAGGTTAGTCTATGGCCAAGATCCAATCTTCCCCATTCATTTACAAATACCTGTTTTGAAGTTCATGCAGGAGTTTTATAATAAGGATGATAGGATTGAGGTTAGACTGCTTAACTTATTAAATATGGAAGAACAAAGGGATGCTGCTTTGCAGTAATTCTCTAAACATCAGGCTGCTGTCAAGCACTGGTTTGACAAGAGCCAAAGTAAAAGCTTTTAGAATATTAGATCTGGTGTTATTATGGGATAAGGCTAAAGAAAGGAAGGGAGATCACCAAAAGTTTGATAGACTCTGGTTAGGTCCCTATCAAATAGCTGAAATCTTAAGGGAGAATGTCTTTCATTTGAGTACCTTAACAGAACAGTTTGTTCCATTACCTATTAATGGTCAGTTTCTCAAGCACTATTTTGGTGCATAAAAAGGTTTGATATTTTGAGAGGAAAATGTATTCCACTGTATCATATGTAATTAAGTTTTTGGTAGGTTTTTATTTTTATTTTTGTTTTTTTTGTTTCGTTTTTCTTTGTTTTCTTTGTTTTGTTTAGTTTTTTTTCTTTCGTTGGGGATCTTTATTTTGTTCATCTCAAGACTTGGGGTTGTTATTCAAAGTATGCTCTTGGTACTAGGAGAGAAATTGGTTTAGGTATTTTCATTATCATCATTGGAAACAAGGTTGTTCTTAAACTTATGTCTTATGATCATTTTAGTTTGGGTTTGAGAAGTTATTTAATGGTAAGAAGATATATTGTGAATATCCTATGCATTGTTATCAAATTTTTTTTTTCACCAAATTAGATAAAACATTTGCATGAGTATATGCCTATTTATTTTAGAATGAATCTATCTTTGATTCAAGTGAAAAATTCGATTCCAAGACTATCATGAAATCCATTGTAGTACTCAACCCACATTTTAGATTCATTGAATCTGAGTATTGAGAGATGCATAAAAGAGTTTCCATACACAAAAAAGAGAAAAGGAAAGAAAGAAAAAAAAAAAGCAAGATCAATATCAAGTGGGTAATCAAGTATCTCTATCGGGGCTATGGACGCCTAGCTGGTAGTAGAGAAATGCTTTGTGAGGACTAGAGGTATCTCCGTCAGGGCTATGGATGCCTCTCTGACAGCGGAGCAATACCTAGGATTTTACTGCACGATAGTTAAAGGATTCAATTCAGGTAGCTTGAATTTAAGGTAGAATGGTTCAAAGAATAGAGAAAGTATCTATGAAGAATGATGCACAATATAAGCACACACTCAAATTCAAAGATAACTCATGGGCACATACCTTTGAGATTCTAGCTCAAACTTATCCTACAAATATCTGATTTTATTCAAGTTAAAGTGTTTATAAGTCAGTTGTTTTTGGGGTAGCTGAAATTTTCTTTGGATATTTTTGAAAATGGGTAAACCATTTTCCTAGCCGAGTCACCATTTGTTATGCCCTGCATAACCACCCCATCTTTTTCCTTGGTCAAAATCAGTCCCCCCTTTGTGTTCTTTATCTTTTATCTTTTATTTTGTTTTTTGAGTCTGTCGGAATCGGAACCGGAATTGAATCAGGTTCTGAAAGTCCCTTTGAGGCATGTTTTTGGTTCTATCCCGATAGTCTTTTCTTTGCCTTTGTTTTTGGTCTTTAGCAGAAGTAGAGCCGGAGTAGGTATTAGGATGGTTGTTATCAAAATTTGGAAAATCACAATTTATTCCGATCCTGCCTCTGCTATTTTTATTTTTGCTTAGTCTCCGTTTTTATGTTTTGTTTTATTAGGTCGGTCTTTTACTTTAATTTTTGTATTTACTTTTGCATTAATGGTGGCTGCCGGTGTAGGTATAAATTCACATATTTACCTTTATTAAGGGTTAAACCAATCATTGTTGTTATTGTTAAAAAATCTAAGAGCACGAAAGAGCAGTAGCAGAGTTCGTTTGAGCAAATTGAGTGAGATAGAGAAGGGATATTGTGTGTGAATCGATTCAGAAGTTTAGCTCGGGTTTGTTTGCATTTGAGGTAGGGTTTCTTTTTATTCTTGGTTCTTCATTTATTTACTCTCGTGTTTGTTTTGCTCGTGTTTTCAATCATTTCACTTTCAGCGAATTCGTGATTCTTGGTATGATTGGTTTGTTTATTTCCTTGTTTTATTTGGTTGTGTCTATTAATCTTTGTTTTCTTGTCCTATCGTTCTTTTTAATTCTTTCTATTTTAGGGCACGGTCACTTTCATGTCTTAATCGTGATGGCGTCGTGTTTGTTTTTGGTTTGTAGTAGATTAGATTAAATTTATGGGTTTAAGTAATGTCGATTAAGGTTAGAGGTTTTACAGTGAGTTAGGGTAGATTAGATTTATTGTTTAATTAGGGTTTCATCATGCGAGTAGAATGGCAAGGTTTGAACCCGTGCCCTAGTTTTTTTATTGGGTCTGTTAAATTAGGGTTTCGTGTCTGTCGATCAGTTAGAATATGGTGCCCTAAAAGATATGCAATTGTTCCCCACGGTCATATGAGTGTAGAGTTTTTAAGCTCCTTTTCCATTTTATAGCGACCTAGGTTTTAATCATTAAGTTGTGTTGAAAATGAATAAAGTATTAGATGATGTCATGATTAACTTAGGTGGAGCCAGGATCAGAATCGATCTTTAACTTAGGAATTTTGTTTTTACAAAAGGTATCGATTCCATGTTCCATTCCGTTTCTGACTCCGCGTATAATGGGAAAGTCTTTCTTCAAAGTAACGATGACCAAGTCGGAGGCAGAGCCAGAATGGAAATAGAATATGAAAGAAATGAAAATTAGAAGAAAACTAAATCCATTTTTCATTCCGATCCCGGTTCCAATAACCTCCCCGATTCCGACTCCGAGCCCGTTCATTGTTAGTGAAGTATCTTTATTGGTTTTTGCTCTGAGTCCGCCAGTATTGTAAAAGGGATTGTTTTGAGTTTCTGTCTGGTTCTGACTCTGATGTATATGTAATAGGTATGTTTTAAAAGCATGTTTTATGGTGACATCTAAAGATCTAATTAGAGGTTTGCTTGTAGGAAAATTTAAAGATGTCAGGAATGTCAGGAGAGGCTGTTCGAAGGAATCAACCAGCTGGAACATCAAAGGCAATCGAAAAACCAAAGAAATTAAAGCCAGAGCAACTGCCTTATACATTGAGGTATGATCATAGGAATCTAGTGGTGAAAGTGAGAAAGGTGGAATCAGACTGGTCAGATATCACGAATACTAATCTGGGCCAGTACAACCTTGAAGAACGAGAAAAGTTGACAGGGAGAACACAAAGGATTGTTGACTCTAGTCTTGCACATATCACTATGTTTCCTATATCAGTTCAGTGTCTGGAGTTGATATTGACAGTAGCCAGTACTTACAATCCTGCTACAAGACTATGCATGGATTCACAAAATAATGTGATTATAGATCTTACTCTGCAAATGCTCCAAAGTATATTTAATGTTCCTGATCCCAAGAACTTGGTGCAGCTAACTAAAGCAGAGGCATTGGAGAAATATGGCAAGCATAAAGACTCCAATAAGTCTCAATTAAACAAGAGGTGGCTGACGACAGAGAAGAAATCCTTAAGTAAGCTTGCAGACCAGCCGAAGAGGGCAAATTTCACAATGGATGTATCTGAATTAATATTAATGTTGTCCAGAGTGTTTGGGAAGAGGGATACCTTCCACTTCAAGGAATGGATGTTTCATTTCATTCAAGTAATCTTTCAGGGTGATTACCAGTTTGATTGGTCGATGATTGTTTCTGATGCCATACATGATCAGCTCACAAGGGTCAGACAGACTAAATCTTTCTTCATGACTTCCTATGTGGTTTATGCTACAGCAAGGTTGGGGATTTTCCCAGGATTAAATAGAGTAGGTATAATGGGAGCCTTGGATGGACAAAAGAAGGTGTGGGAGCACTACGATCAATTATCTCTTCAGGTTACTAAGACTCACTTCAGAAGAGTCAATGATGCATTTTTATATGTGATTATCAACTAGTTAAGTGGACATGCAGGATACAGGTTGAGTCCAGAAGCTATGGCTTTTATTGCTGAATGGGGAAGTTGGTACATCCAATACCCTAAATTTACATACTTCAGGTTATTTGGTTTTGAAGGCCACCCACACTTGCTTCCAAGATGCTGCAGTAATAGAATGGTGCTTATGGAATTTGTATATCAAGCCATTGGAGTTAATGCTTAGTTCGGGATTAAGCACAAGACTGGGTATCACAAATTTCCCATGAAATTGGGTGAATATGGTTGTCAACAGTTGAAGGGAGAAAAGGTAGTTTGTAATGAGTTGATACAATTGAAATTGGGATTGTATACAGCTGGTAAGTATTTTGATCCAAGGAAGAAAATGTATGCCTTATTACCTTCAGTGTTCACTAGACACTTCAATTTGTTAGAGGATTTTTGGTGTGATCGGCAGGATGAATATGATTTGAGAAAGAAAAACTACGAAAGATTGTCGGTTGCACTTATGGAAGAGTTGGGTGTTAAAGAAAATATTCCTGACACTTTGGTGGATGATGGAATTGTATTGGATCCCTCATATGAAGCCTTGAACATTGGCACCAAAAGCTTAGATCCAATAGACTGGAATGAGGAAGAAACAATTGATATTAAGAGAATTGGAAGAACAGTTTTGGATAGAAGTGTGCAATGGCTGATGATGAGAGCTCAAGCTCCTCAAGAAATAGCTCCTAAGAAGGGTAAAGGATACAAGAGAATTAAAAGAAAGACACCCTCCCAAAGAGCCATTGGAATTATTTCCTACGGACATTGAAGAAATAGAACTTGAGGTGGTAGATGATGAAGAAGAAACACAAGAAGGAGATGTTCCCATTGGAGGATCTGCTGTTTCTACACCCACATTGGGTGAGTCATCCACACAAGTCCCACTTACAAGGAAGAGGAGTAAGGAAATTCAAGAAGGAACCCTTCATAGCATGGCTGAAATTGTTAAAGGAAAAGAAGTGGAGGAAGAATTTCTTGAGGTTGAGACAGATTCAGATGAGACTCTATCTGAAAAGGATTTGCAAGAAGACATGCCTTTAGGGCATACTATTGAGCAGATTCTAACACAAGAAGAGCAATGGAAACTATTTGAGGATGCCACAAGAGATTCTGATGCAAGGGCTGCAACGGAGAAGCAAAAGGAAATGGATGCTAAGATGCAAGCTGATGCTCTACTTCACGAGCAGCAATTAAAGGCAAAACAAATTGAAACAAGGGTAGTAACTGATGAAGTATAGAAGCAAATGAGGCAACGAGAGCATGAGATCAAGGTCAAGGCATAAAATGACAAGTTAGAACTGATACAGAAGATCCATGATCTTGAGGAGGAGAAAGCAAGAAACCAAAGGGAAAAGGAAATCCTGGTTGCCAAACTGAAACTTGCAGAAGAAACTCGACAGAAAGAGGAAGAAGTTGAAGCTCTAAGGAAGAAAAGAGATGCTGAAAAGTTAATAAAGAAACAACAAGCTGAAGAAGGAAGGGAAAAGGCAGAGAAGCTTGAGGCCTTAGAAATGGAAAAGGTAAGAAAGGAAAAAGAGGAAGAAGCCGAAGCTGCAAAACTTAAGGCTTTGGAGGCGGAGAGGATAGAAAAAGAGAAACAAAAGATTTTGGAAGAAGAAAGAAAAGAACAAAAGGATAGAGAAGAGGTTGAGAAGTTGGTGCAGATGCATGTGCTGCAGGAGCAACAAGAGAAAGCAAAAGTTGATTCTCAACCTGAGGTAGATGTTCAACCACCTCTATAATTGATGCTTCTTCTTCCATGATGATGACTGCTCCCAGTGCTCCTATATGGTTGAAGTTAGACCTGCAGAAGAGAGCTAGAACACCTCCTCAACCTCTTAATTGGAAGGACATGATGAAGGGAATTGAGCAGGAAAAGCCTAAGAAGAAGGCTAAAATCTTGCATTCTACCAAGCTCACAGATAAAGGGGAGATAGTTGCTGAATGTGCCATGCCTTTGACAGAAAAGGAGGTAGGGGACATGCAGCTGATAGACTATCAATTGAGTATGATTAATTTGGGAAGACCCACTAGGAATCAACAAATGGATCTAATTGATGTAGTGGCATCAACAACTAAATCAAGGATGATGAAGGACAAATAAAAGAAAGATGAATTAAAGATCAACTCGATCAGTTACATTTATTCTTGAAGAGTGTTTCCTCTCCAAGGTCACAACAAGTTGCAGCCATTGAGACTCCTATTTTGTTAAGCAAAAAGGAGGTAGATGATTTGGTGCAAGTTAGAGGTAAGGCGGAGATGGTAGATAAATGGATAGACAAATTGAACTATGAGGTAGGTGAGATTTTAGCAAAAGGATTTGAAGCCTACAAGGAGGTGGAAGGAGTAATAAAAGAGATGCATCAATACATTGAGGCATCATAAAAGCAAGAAGAGGAGTGCAACCAGTATAGTGAAAAGTTAGAAAAGATAAGTACATTGCCTCTAACTACTCTTCTTGAGCAATCTATACTTGAAGATGATAACAAAGACTTTGTAGAAAAGACTTCTCGCATACTCAAGTTTAGGACTAGCTTTTTGAGGAAGCATAAGGATGAGATTCAGGAAGCAGCTAGTAATTTAACTGAGCAGTTGGAAGAAATGGAAGCGGTCATGGCCATAATTGTAGATGTAAATTTAATGACCAAAGATGGCATGCCTTTGAGTTAGGTTAAAGAGAAATGGAATGAAAGATTTCAAGGACTCATGCAAGAGAAGGATGATGGAGGAGACTTGGTAATAGATCGACTTGTAGAAGTCAAAGAAGAGATAAAAGCTGCAGGGAGAGAATTGATAAAGGTTAAAAGTATGAAAGAGTTTGCTGCAGTTGAGTTGGATCGGATCAGATTCGAAGATAATTGGATTGATGGGACAGATATGGATGCTTTACAACAAGTTTGCACCAGTTATGATGAGTTCATGGCGGATCCAACTTCACATGCATAAAATCTTGCATGCATAATGTTCTTCTTCCTTGCATGTTGCATGCATATAGCACTGATAGCTTTTGGAGCGCATGACTTCTTCTTCTGTTCTATCTTCTATTTTTAGATCAAACTGAAAGTTTCAATGTAAAGACTCAAAATCAAATGGATCTGAGTTTCCAAGAAAGTTTAGTTCCTGAAAAGGTGGAATGCCTAAAATAGAAGTAGGGTTTGAATTTTTGTAAATTTATAAATACCTAATGGGTACCATATTGAAAAGGTCAACTAATTGAGAATTGGATTAGCTTACCTAAAGGCTAGGAGATAGAGTTTTTGTAGTGATCATTCATTTGAAGATACATTGTTACTTGATCGTTGTTACAGTTAGTAGAATTGCAGGTTTTCTCGAAATATGGTAGTTTTGCATTAAGTTGTTTTGTTTGATAAGGTTAATAAGTTATAATCCATCTGAATGCCAGTGATTGTGCTGTAGCATGATAGTTTCTTATGTGGTGAAAGTCATTAGAAGAAACCAGATTTAAAGATTATCTTGTTAAATTGTCATTGAATTAAGTTTATTTGAAGTTTGTTGATCTATGATCTTAATGATGAATGAATGTGTGTTGTTTTGAAATCCTTGAAGTATTTGTGATATTGTAAGTGTGGAATTAATTAAGCACCTAAAATGTATGCAACGGTATAGTTCATTTTATAGGTTGTGTCATCTTATGGTTCTGTAGATCTAATTGAAAACATTCATTATTAAAGATATATGTCCAGAAATTAGATAAGATTGATTCAAATTTACTGGTTACCCCTTTGTCCTATCTTTTTCTTTTGTTTAAAACGCACTTGTTACCAAAAAAAAAGAGTCATAGCTTAAAGTCTTTTTATTACCAGCACAGGCCCCTTGAACATTACAATTGCATGAACCAATTGAGTGACATCAAACAGTTGAGAACCAACTACCAGGACCTTGGGAGTTAGGCCACTATATGTAGTCTTTCTTTTTCAGGAGAAATAGAATAGCAATATTCTGTTTTAATGTTGTTTGTGTCATTCTAGCCATCAACACTACACACATGTGAATTTCATACTTTGTGTACTATAGTCAAACCCTAGACACCTCTTAATTCACCCTATGTTAAATTATTCCCTAATAATTACATCCCATTAACCTTTAATTGTACACCCTATATTTTGTTATCCCATCCTAGCCCATCCCATCAATCTATAGTAGTCCATCCTATGTTCCATTAATCCCTTTGGTATAGGGGCACCACTCTTTTCTATGTTTCTTCATTAAGTGTTTGATAGGAAAGGTTTGTTAGGATGTTTGAGTTGAGTCCTTGAGTCTTAATAAGATCCAATGTGACCATTCTATTGTAATTGATCAACTTTTAGGAGATTTTTTATTCATCTTGTAAGGTTTGCAAATCATGTGGAAGGAATTGTCAAAGTTGACAAGGGGTGCCAAGGTAGATAGGATGATGTTTTCTTGAGTAAGTCATGATTTATTAGTTTAATAAGGTCTCATTATACTATTTATAATAGTTTAGGTGTTTAAGAGGGTCTAGGAAACAATAAAGAGTAAAAACTTGAAAGTGCCAAATTTGCGAGTTGCATAAATACAACAAATTTGTAATGCAACGGTCATGGGAGAGTTAAAAAGTAGTTTTAAGGAAGTTGAAAATTGGTTTGATGAGGATAAGCCTTTAAAAATGCATGAAAATTTGTTTTGTAACGTTGGCTTGAAGTTTGAAGAATTGGCAATAAGAATATCTCTGTTTTTCATCAAATTTCTAAGTTTTCTTATCATTTGTAGGCTTGTACGAGCCCATACAGATTGATTGTGCCATGCAAATCATTTTACTTTGTGGTGGTAGGTGTTAAAAATATTTTGGAACAAGTTTGAGGGAGATCCATTGTGATTTGTGGTAAATATCCTTGTTTTCCTATGATAGGCCGAGGACACACTATTTGAGGATTTTGTAACCAAAATCATGATTTAAGGGCCCTTACACCAACTATACCTACTGTAACTAGTGTAATGGTCCCTAGGGAGTCTGAGTAGCTTTTATTTTCCATGATTAGAGTTGTGGAGAAGGAATGAAGGAGATAAACTTGTTGTCTTGATGAGTTTTGTGAAGAAAAACACATGAAGATGGAGCCTTGGGTCTAGGGTTTGTGGAAATCAATGAGAGTGTGGAGTTTTTCCAACTTTTGAGCATATTAGGGTTTGAATATATAGTTTTGAGTTGGTGGCAGGGTTTGGGACGTTGTGCAAGTGGGACTTTGAATAAACCCTCTTGACTTGGCATGAAATAGAGGGTTTTGGAGTTTTCTATGTTGGAGGTGTCAACCTTGGGTGTTGATTATGGTTTTAGAAGTTTGAGGGCATAGGAAATTTTTCCCCAAGGTTTCAAGGGTCTGTGTTAAGTTTAAAGGTATGTTGTTTTGTAAATATGGCCTAATTCATGGCTTAGGAAAGAATTGAGGGTCTAATTTCAATGGATTGGTCCAAAAGACTTGTATCTGGTTAAGATATATGTTGTATAACTCTAAAATGGGTATCTGAATCCACCTTTTGATTGTCAAGTGTTTTGGAAAGCATGGGAGTTAAAGGCCAAAAATAGAGTTTGCACTACTGCTAGGTTACATGGGTGAAAGTGAGAAATTACACTCCCAATTGTTGTCAACTTTGAGGATTGTTTGGATTACTCTAATAGGCCATTTTAATCTTGTTAGATGCCTTTCGAATGCAAGTTGTCACTTTGAATGAGTTTAAGCCCCCTCTCCACCACCCTTCTATTCCCATCCCATTACCCTCTCTTATTTCACCTTATGTTCCATTATCCCCTCTTGGTCTTTATATCAACATGATACTTGAGATATTGTTTCATTTGTAGTTATTGAAAAGAGACAACCCCGGTGATATTGGTGGCACAATGGACCATGGAGTTTCTACAGCAATAGCCAGTTTTGATCCATTAAGAGAGGTATGGAATAGATTAGTCGATTTGACATAATATTTTCTCTTTTATGGTCTATTATAGAAAATTTTCATGATACTTTTATGTAGTTTAATTTCTATCTTGATGGTTTCTATAGGTGGTTGTCACTCTAGATCGTGGACGTGGTGATGCTGTAAATGTGCATCATGACTATACGTATGCGGTAAGTGATTATATATTTTGTTATATGCCATTCCACAATTTAATATCTATGTATTAACATCTTAAATTTTTATTGTATCAGTTGAAGGTCCAGAGTGAAGAGAGGAGGACTAGCGAGTGTGTTCTAAAGACAAGAGAAGCAAAAGTCACTCCATCCAGCCAAATTTCGAAGGCAACATAAGATCTATTTCCTTCCCCTAGAGGGAAATGACTATGTATTAGGATTGTTTTTTGTATGCCTATGTGGCATTTTGGAACATATGTTTTGTACTATCGATATATACGTGAAATTTTATGTCCATATGGCTCCTTTGTACTAAGTCTGTATGGTTTTTTTGGATATATTATATATACTTTTATCAATATATATCATTGTATAGCCCTTCAAATTTTTGATTAAAGAAAATCTTATTTTGATACTACCATTTTTGAATGATGTTATCATGTGTATCATGTAAATTTTATGCTTGAATGTTGTAGGCATGGATTTTGTTTACATCTAATACTTAATTAATTATTGTCGAATTCTCAATAAGCCCCATCTAAAACACATTGTGTAAATAAGCTCTGTTCGTGGTGGTTTGTATTATTTGGAATGATTCAATTACTTGTGCCTCACTTATTCACATGTATGCTTCACTTATTCACATGTATGCTTCATGCTTCCAATGAATAGTAGCAAAAATATTTTGGGGAAAAATTTGACAAACCAAAAGTATAAGAGTTTTTGAAAAAATTGGGAAAAATTGTAGAACAAGAGATAAAAACTTTAAAAAAATTAAAATTGAAAGGTATTTCCATAGCATATAGAGATATAGAGAGAAAATAAAATAAATATTTTAACTAATGAATTGTAAAAAATGGATTTTGGTAGTTTATATTCATATACTTGATTACATTGCATTGCACATCTTCCAAATTCAAAGCATTATTTCACTTTGCATAACTAATAACTAGATGCTGATAGATGACAAAATTTTAATTACAATATAGTTTGTACAAAGTCAACCTAAGCAGTTATGCAATTTCTTCACATTGCATAACTAATAACTAGGAGAAGCTGCCAATTGCATTTTCTTACCATGGCATTATATGAGACCAAATTTCTTTGAGGTATTTTTTCAAATAGTTCACTCCCTTGTCTATGTTACCATATTTTTCATACATGTCTACCAAAGCATCTTTTCAAACAGTTCACTGCCTTGTTGCTATGGCTAAAATCCTAAAATTTGAACAAGCTAATATGGATTCTTCGAAAAAATATATCAAAAACATAATAGTAAGTAATAGCATAGACAAGGAAATGAACTATTTGAAAAAATGCATCAAATAAATGTGGTGATGGAATTCTATGACAAGCCATAGACAAGGTAGTGAACTAGTTCAAAAGATGCCTCAAATAAATGTGGTCTCATTGGTGACAAAAAGCCATGACAATCAAATTGCCTTTAATTGTCATGGCATTCCATCACCATGAGACCTCATTTTTTTGAGGCATTTTTTCAAAGAGTTCACTGTATTTTCTATGCTACCATATTTTTCATACATGTCTATCAAAGCATTATATCAAACAGTTAATTGCCTTACTGCTATGGATAAAACCCTATAACATTGATGTAGTAGGCGAGGTCCTGCAATCTCACTAAACACAATTCCAATCATCAATCACAAATCCTCACAACTATGGATTTTCATGACATTCCATCACCATGAGACCATGTTTCTTTGAGGAATTTTTTCAAACAATTCACTTCCTTGTCTACGCTACCACATTTTTCGTACATGTTTACCAAAGCATTTTATCAAATAGTTCACTGCCTTGCTGCTATGGCTAAAAACCTAAAGCAGGTGGGTTTATTGAAAATACTATTCCCACAACTCATAACACCTTTCCAATGCATCAAAAATGCTTAAAAGTCCCTCACAAATTGCTGCCCCAAAGGATTTCAACCATTTCCACTCTTAAACCACTAAATTTCACAAAAACTCATCAAATTGCCAACTAGGGCATCATACCAAACCACTCAACTCACCTCCCCTACTCCAGAAACCATGCACATATGTTCCCTACCCCTAATTATGCCATTCCACTAAGTTACAGTAGGATACAATGGGTGGAATTACTAAAAATTCATTTTTACACACTCAACTACTTGCATTTGACAACTTTTTCTCCAAGTGATAACTCACCACCACAGGAAAATAACTCTGAGATAGAAAAAACTGAGAGAGGTTATTGTAGAGGGGAAAAATACAATCTTGTAGGATCAGATGAGAATTTTCTAAGCGTCATGGTATTCGAGTAATAGCATGTTGAAGTTTGCAACCATTTTGCAGTTTAGACCCTTAAATGATCAATCCGGTTGAATGTAGCTCAGAGCGATTCCACATGTTTGGGTGTGAAAGAGGACCATTCCTAGCATAAAAATACCTATTCAAATACATTGGAATAGTTTGTTTGGTCACACGAATTGCAAAACAAAAGTTGCACCACTTTGCAACTTTCAACTACTTGCATTTGATAACTTTTTCCCCAAGTGAAAATTTCCCACCAGAGGAAAATGCCTCTAAGATAGAAAAAATCAAGAGGTTATTGTACAGGGGCCCAATGTGATCTTGTAGGATCATACGAGAAGTTTCTAAGCATCATGATATCTGAGTAATAACATGCTGAAGTTTGTAGCCATTTTGCACTTTGGACCCTTAAGGGATCAATCCGATTGAACATAGCTTAGAGTGATTCCGCATGCTTGGGTGAGAAAGAGGAACATTCCTAGAGTAAAAATACCTATTCAGATTTGTTGGAATATTTCATTTGGTCACACGAGCTATAGAACAAAAGTTGCACAAATTTGCAACTTTTAAGTACTTGCATTTGACAACTTTTTCTCCAAGTGAAAATTCACCACCATAGGAAAATGCCTTTGAGATAGAAAAAACTGAGAGAAGTTATTGTAGAGGGTCCAAACATGATCTCGTAGGATTGGATGAGAATTTTCTAAGAATCACGGTATCCGAGTAATAGCATGGTGAAGTTTGTAGCCATTTTGCACTTTGGACCCTTAAGGAATCGATTAGGTTGAAGGTAGCCAGAAGCAATTTTGTGTGTTTGGGTGTGAAAGATGACCGTGCCTAGTGTAAAATTACCTATTCTAACATGTTGGAATAGTTCATTTGGTTACATGAGCTACATAATGAAAGTTGCACCACTTTGTAACTTTCAACTACTTGCATTTAACAACTTTTTCCCCAAGTAAAAATTTGCCACTGCAAAAAAATTCCTTCGAGATAGAAAAAACCGAGAGAGATTATTGTAGAGGGGCCCAATGCAATCTCATAGGATTAGACGAGAAGTTTCTAAGCATCACAGTATCTAAGAAATAACAAGCTGAAGTTTACAACCATTTTACACTTTTGACCCTTAAGGGATCGATCCGGTTGAACATAACTCAAAGCGATTCCACATGTTTGGGTGCAAAAGAGGACCATGCCTAGCATAAAATTACCTATTCGGATGTGTTGGACCAGTTCGTTTGGTCACATGAGCTGCAAAACAAAATTTGCATCACTTTGCAACATTTAACTACTTGCATTTGACAACTTTTCCCTGAAGTGAAAATTCGCCACCACAGGAAAATGCCTTTGAGATAGAAAAAACCAAGAGAGTTTATTATAGAGGGGCCCAATGTGATCTCTTAGGATTAGACGAGAAATTTGTAAACATCACTGTATTTGAGTAATAACATGCTGAACTTTGTAGCCATTTTGCACTTTGGACCCTTAAGGGATCGATCTGGTTGAATGTAGTTCAGAGCGATTTCGCATGTTTAGGTGTGAAAGAAGACCATTCCTAGTGTAAACGAACCTATTTGGATGTGTTGGAATAATTTGTTTGGTCACACAAGCTGCAGAGTGAAAGTTGTACCACTTTGCAACTTTCAACTACTTGCATTTGACAACTTTTTCCCCAAGTGATAATTCACCCACACAAGAAAATGCCTCCAAGATAGAAAAAATAGAGAGAGATTATTGTAGAGGGGCCCAATGCATTCTTGTAGGATTAAATGATAAGTTTCTAAGCATCATGGTATCCGAGTAATGGCATGCTGAAGTTTACAACCATTTTTCACTTTGGACCCTTAAGGGATTGATTCAATTGAACATAGCTCGAAGCGATTCCACGTGTTTGGGTGTGAAAGAGGACCATTCCTAGCATAAACATACCTATTTGGACGTGTTGGAATAGTCTATTTGGTCACATGAGCTATAGAATGAAAGTTGCACCACTTTGCAACTTTCAACTACTTGCATTTGATATTTTTTCCATCAAGTGAAAACTAGACACCACAAAAAAATGCCTCTGAGATAGAAAAAAATAAGAGAGGTTATTGTAGAGGGTCCCAATGTGATCTCATAGGTTCAAAAAAATATTTCATAAGCACCATGGTTTATGAGTAATAGCCTATCAAATATTTTTTCCTTTTTGCACTTTGGACCCTTAAGGGATTGAGCTGGTTGAACGTAGCTTAGAACGATTGTGCCCTTTTCGATGGAATTAGGTGGGAAAAATAATTAAATTCATTTTAAGTTTGGTCTGGTTGGATTTCAAGTGATTTTGTGCATTTTAGAAGCCAATTACTGAGAGTCGGTCTATATACCGTTTTTAAGGGTTTTGAGTGCATTAAAATGTCATATTAAGCCTTCCACCCACTACATGCTTCTATAACTCAATGGAAAGGCTTAGTTAGGGTTATAAAACATGTGTTCAAAGTTTTGTGTACAAGGGGGGCGAATAGAGGGTTTTTAGGTGATGCCCTAGATGTCAAATGATGCATTTTTGAGTGGAAAATGGTGGTTTACAGCTAGGGTTTGAAGAAATCTTTGGGGGCAGCGATATCTCTTGAAATTTTAAGCTTGTGCAGACCTTTTTGAAGGTGTTTCAGGCTTTGGTTGGTTGTGAGAAGGTTTGGAGTATGGATTTTCAATAAACCCTTGCCTAACTTGTGAATGAAGAGGGTTTTAGGGTTTGTTATGTTAGAGGGCTTATCACACCCTAAAAGTGGAGGAATTGGTGGTTTGGTTGACTGATTAATGTTGTCCAATGGTGGTTTGGAAGACTGGTTAATGCTGCCCAATATAAAGAAGTGCAATTTTGTACTCCAACATCCATAACAAGTTTGAAAATGGGTTGGATTCAGTTGTAGGATGGTGGTTGGAGTCAGTTGTAGGAGGTCAGTCTGCGAGCCCTGTTTCAAGGGTTTGAGTGCATTTAAAATGGTGTTTTAAGCCTTCCACCCACTGTATGATGTGTTAACTCGGTGGATAGGCTTAGTTGAGATAGATAAACATTTTTTCATTGTTTCTTGAGAAGGGGAGGTGTACATACTAATTTTTGGTGATTCCCTAGGTGGCATTTGGGGAGTTTTTACATGAAAAAGTGAGGTTGGACAGGGTTGTTTTCAAGTTTTTATCAAGTTGCTCCAAAGGAGTCTTAGGTGGAATTGAGGTATGTTAGAGATGACCTAGGTTGCATCAATTTCTATGAGGCATACGCTGCCCCTACCTTGTCAACCCTACGGAATTGGAAAGGCAGTGAGCTCACTAGCTTGCCAAACTCACTAGCTTGCCAATTCGGTAGGATTAACAAGGTAGGGGAAATAAAATATGCCTTTATACAATTATATTAGACATTATTTCATTCTTATTCATAAATCCACATGTTTTTCCTTGAAGACAACTTTAAATGTAAACCATGAAGCATTACAACTAATTTTAAATCTAATATACACATTTAATCGAGGCATATATTAAGGAATATACCCATTTGCATGTATTAATTTCTCATAATTTTTGTATATCAAAAAATAGACCAAGTCAATGAAAAATATTACAATAGTGATGGAAGAACATCTTTAAAATCTTCCTATTTGTTAATACTTCTAGCAATACATGCAGGGAAATAATCCTCCCATTTGTAGTACAAATCATGAAATATATTATACAAGAAGAAACAAAAGGAGTTGCTGCCCAGTTTCGTTTCTCCAATCCACCTCAGCTGGCCCAGTTACTTGTATTCCAAAATGATTCAAAACATGTACATCCCTTTCTCCCTACAAAACACATGGGTAGTAACCTCTCTATGGTTGTGTACTCATAGGAATTTGGTCCACAAAAATCTTGCAAAAGCCTATCAATCTTAGACATGGACTCACATAAAATTCATTAAAAGAGAAATAACTAAATAATGTCAGTCATACACCTAAAGAGAACTAATATCACCTTCATGCATGCTAGATGAGGAGGTCGATTGAAGGTCCTACAATGGTGATGTGGCCCTTCGCTAATTTCTCATCTCTCGATGATCCTACATATAAATTTCAAATGTATCATTGACATAATTAACATAAAACATGTAGCATATAAGAATCCGATAAATCTATAAGATGGAAAAGAAAGAGAAGATTGAAAACCCATAAATGCACCAACAACCGATGTTTCTCATACCACTAAACACTTGCACCACCAACCAATGTTGTTCCTTTCTTAAACTTTGACAAACTTCAGTATTACCTATAGTCACAATCACAAATAGATCAATGAAAGTCGTAAATGAATATGACATCAAACACTAATAGGGAATATGGTGCAATTAACCAAACATATAACCATCATTTTTCAGATCTACATTAATGTAATTTTTCTAACCCTTATACAATCAAACTTAAACACTTGAAAGAAAGAAATGATCAATAAAATCACTTTACAAATTCAATGTGCATACTTACAAATCAATCCAGGGAACCATTCAGGTCTACTCTACTCTTTATTGTGTCAAGTATTGCCTCGTGGTCAGACTCACACACTTTCCATAAGTTCTTGTTCATAGGTCTTCCCTTATATTTGATCAAATGAACGTTGGTGGTGACGACAAGATTTGAGTAGTGAAGAATCTTTTGATGCATATCGAAGTCCTTAAACAACCAAACTACAACATTCTTAACTAGATACCTTCGAAGCCATGTTCCAGTAACAACCACTGAACCTGTAGGATATTCTATGTTTTCTCCATCTATAATTGGGGCCTCTAATTTATTTTTAGCCTTGATACGACATAGGTAATAATATGTACCCTCTTCATTGTCTTCATCTGCAATCACCGCATAAACGTGCCCTGCATTGATATGTTCATCTTGTTAGATGTATTTATTGAGCATCATAATAAAACCTATAAGTAAGATATATTACCTAGTTCTAGTAGGTCTAATACATGATCAAAGTCAATGGATGATTGCATCTCCATGATTTGTAGAGACGTTGGGAGCTGATAAGTGTCAAGTGGGGTTAGACTTCTTACAAACCATTCGTGAACCCACACTATTGACTCACAATCATTCCATGCTTGAATTGTACATGTAGAACAAAAGCATGCCACCTTCCACATATGGATAGTCCATGTACCTAAATTGGATCTTCTAAAAGAGTGTAGCTCGCTCGATTCTGTTATTGTACAAAAATCCTCATATTTTGCAATGTTAGTATCATCTACTAAATGAAAAAATCTACAAACTAAAGAATTACCTTCACTACCTAGACCCATTGCACCATTGCACCATTGGACAATTGATCTTGCATCTGTCAAATTTACACTATTTGTGTACTTTAACTCTTCTCATGCTAGGGCTCTTTTGATACATGCACTTGTTCCATCATGCTTCCCCTTTCCATGCCCGACCTCTGAGAAGTTCCACATATGCTAAACACCACTGATCCTATGCATCCTGCTCAACTAGTAAAACATTATGGCATTCTTGAATTGCGATGTACAAGTATCTAACATGTACATTTTGGAATCTTATTAGGAATCCATTTAAAAACATTGGAAAAAATATCAATAAAAAATGTAGGTTTTCTATGCAAAACTCTAGGAGGAGTTCTCAAATGTAAATTTGTGTCAACATTGGGAAGGTCAACAACATCGGGGATAGATCGCGTGCCTTCAATCAAAGGTGTAATTGATGACATACCTTGAGATTGACATGTAAACGATGTTGCACCTCCAACTTGAGATGGCATTTGTGGAGTGCCTTAAAATAGAGATGTGTTTGCTGATGCAC
This sequence comes from Sequoiadendron giganteum, assembly GCA_007115665.2. NCBI lineage: Eukaryota > Viridiplantae > Streptophyta > Pinopsida > Cupressales > Cupressaceae > Sequoiadendron > Sequoiadendron giganteum. The sequence goes on from CM021107.1 coordinate 137,588,377, forward strand.
TTTCAAAACGCAATGTTGTTGATGGTGTGTCTTCAATTGGAGATGTGATTTTTGATGTACTTGGAAAACCACATGTTGTTGCTGATGTGTCATCAACTAGAGATGTGCATTGAGCTTCAGCTATGGTTAATGATGTGCCCCCAACTTCGGTATCCATTCTTGTCCTTCCACAAAATTTCCTCAATCATGCCCTTTGTTTTTCCAATTCGACATCTCTCTTAGATTGCATGAGGATTTTTGGTTGTATGGGCTACAATTCCTTTGCTTCATGAGCTCCATTTTTTGATTCTCTTCTCCTTTCATTTTTAATTGCACGTTCTTCCAGTGTTAGAGGCTTTGATCATTTCCTTGGCATGACGTTCAATGGTACATGTTCACAAACACAACTAGAACCACAAACACACATAGAACAAAAGTAGGTAATGCATTTTATGAAAATATTGATATCGCTGATTACATTGCATTAAATATGAAACACACCAAAGAATTTTATGAAAGAAGGTAGCGAGCTATTTGGAATTATCAAACATGTCTATGCTAGACAACATTTTTCATATGATGGAGTTAGATGTGTATAGGGTTAGATATTAGAGTAGGGATTTTGAGTGTGTTTGAAGAGTTGGCAAAGTAGCTAGAGGTTGATACAATACATGTAGGGATCCACAATGAACTTGTTCAAATATTTAGAGGAAGTCTCGTAATAGACTTACACACACTCTTTCAAAGTTTCATCAAAGGAAATAGGCTTCTAAGGACTCCACACTAAGGTATAAGGGCTTTGCATGAGCCTATTAAGGCATCTAACAAGATTAAAATAATAAACCAAACATAACTTGATCACTTAACTTACTAGGAAACACCATTTTTGGTGTAGAGAGAGGTGGAAACCATTCAATACACCAAAATAATGAGAATCAAACAGATTCCAAAGAAAAATTAGATGTTCAACTGAAGATCCCAACTTCTACCAAGCTTTCCCTTATAACATAGGTAACCGAGTTCAAGGGCCTTTTCACTAAGATTTTCCAAAACATTTAAAAAAATAAGGGATGATTAAGATACCCATTTGGAAGTTATAAAACATAGGTAAACCCCAACATCAACTCCTTTGGACCAACATTGACTTCCAATAGACCCACCTTGGAAAAGGCTATTCAATTGGACTAATTTACAAAGGGAGTACATTTTAAACACTAGATATTCACTCAAACTCCTCAAAAATAAGTATGTTATGTGTCAAAAGCTCCAATTTCCTTATTTTTTTCCAGGTCCAAGACCTCTAGACCCCTAATACACCAAACCCTTAATTTCAAGCAAAATACTTGGGGTTTTAATGAACTCCTATCTCTCGGACCTTCCAAACCCATAAAAAGAACCAAACACACTTAGCATACCCTAAACATGGTGAATAATACATTACATGGGCAGTCCTTCCCACATTTTGTCAAAACACCACTTGAAGCCCTCATTTTCACCATGAAAATACCTTGCTACAGTCCTAGAACATCATCACAAACACCAAACCTTGACCCCAAAACATTCTAAATAGGTTATGCATATATTTTACAAGTTATAGGATCCATTCCACAAGTTATAGTAGTAAAAAAAAGTGGAATGGGTCGAATTACATCATGAAAGCCTTCAATCCAAGAACACTATGAAAGTAGGTAGCAACAGTAAAAAGAAGATAACTTTCGCTATGTAAAGAGTTAGAACCTATAAATAGGTGAAAATGAAAGATAATTAATAAATATACAAAATCCAACTATTTTTAGATCATTTCAGATTTCGTACAAGTCCTACAACAACAAGAAAAGTGAGAGAAACCAATAAATTTCTAGAAAATAACGTTCTTCTTGATAAAAAATGGGTTACAAATCAAACAAAAACCACTCCTTCGAGGAATTGAAGGTTATTATACATATTTTTATTTCATTCCAAATCCCTCCAATTCCCATAACTGATTTTTAATCATTAATACCTTGTAATCTTCATTAAGTTGCATTTTAGACTTTTTACACTTGACAACATTACATGAATTTTGCAACTTTTTAAGTTTGACACATAAGGACTCCTAAATCACTCAAACACATTTAATTAACCCTATTACAAACTTATAGACCACATTCTTGCATATTTACATCCAAATTCAAGGATTTTCCTTCAAAAGGCTACAAATTCAAATATTGACAATTTTGTAGCAAGAATGCATTTTTTTGCACATTTGACCACCAAGACTTTAAAATCAACCTAATACACCTTAAATGGTCTTGATTGACATTATTCATGAAGTAAAACATGAAAATCAAACCTATTCCATACTCTATCCACCAAGACCTCATTTGTCATCATTGACATTGATTGACAACTTTTACAATTCAATATATTTTGTAACTTCCTCATTGATTATTAATCAAGAAACTTAAACCTAGTCTATTAGACCTTAAAAGAATCCATTTTCTTTCAATACAAGGTTTAGGTGCCCCTACACCAACTTACAAACTAGTTCTATTTCAAACTAGGTTTCCCCTAGGGGTTTATTGAAACCCAGACTTCCTCAACACACCACACCCAACCAATACTTGGAACACTTTAAAAATGGCCTGTACATGCTCTAAAAACTTACTCCCAACCTTTAGCACTATTATTTCCTCAAACCTTACTTGAAACCTCAATTTTTGGTCAAGACACACAAGAAATCAACTAGGACAACAACTCACGAAATAATTCCATCAACTCTTCAACTCTTGAATACTTATTGAACATGGAAAATAACCCATCGGCCTTCATTTAACTAAGTTGTAGAGGTATCCACCGGAGGGCAAGTTCATACATGCATTCTTTAGTGTTCAAAACCCCAAAACAAGGTTTCATACCTGTTAGCACCAAAATGATCATAAAACTCACAAAGCTCCATGAAATTAAATCAAACAAACTAAAAATGAAAGGAAATGCATTCCTTTAACATTTACCATAGCTTTTAGACCATAAACCACTTGTACGGGGCCATACAATGGTTTGAAACATAGATTTACTAGTTAAAACTCAAAATTTTACACTAAATACAGGGAATACTTCTTGATCTTCTTCATTTTTTCCATACTCTCACCTCTTCCTCAAGGTTCTCCTAATTTTTGTGCACTCATAACAACATAAAATAATTCCTATAACTAACATTCTACTTACCTAACCTTGCATGCACCTAACTCTACAACTTTTGCATCTTTTAGCAACTTTTCTAACCACATTTTTCCAAATTACAAGCTATGACACAACTGAACTCCCTTAGCTCCAAATACATTATAAAATAGTCTAATTGACCTTATTGAACACAAAATACTCAGCATTAACTAAAACCCTAGCATTTGACCATGCTCACTAAAGATGACCTTTTTGACAAAATTGAGCTTACAAGGTGCTCCTACACTAGAGGTTTGGAACGTGAATTGGTCAGTTGAGCATTGAATTGAGGTTTTGAGATTGAATATTGTTTGAAACTGATCTAATTGTGATTTTTGAAGGTTTTTTCTTCCTTCTCTACATCACAAACCTAGGGTATAAGTTGTTTCCAGTGAAATGAAAACTAGAGAATCTTGTGTTTATTGTTCTCAAAACCAAATTTGTGATTGTCAACGAAGTCATGAAGAATATGAATTCAAATAAGGGTTTGTGATGCTATATATTATAATTATTCACTATTTCTTTGGCAATGTGGTAAATTAGAAAGACAATAAGCATTCTCAATTACACAAAATTTTCCATTTTTTTATTTATTAGAAAGGTAAATGGTATGAATGAATGGAAACTTGCATTAACAACTATGTCAACTCACTTGAATTTATCTAAGCACATGTGATGAAGTTGAATTTTTTATGGAACAAAAAAATTAATGGAAACTTGCATTAACATGGAAATGGACTACTATAAGCAATGCAAATAGAATTCATAAGTAAATTTGTGTTAAGTAAATGTCATGTTTTTCATCTTTTTTGTTCTTCAAACTCATAAAAATTAAAAATTTTAATGCGAATCCCATCTAATTCAATGTTGAATTCTATCTCCAATTTTTATGATAAATAAAATCATTAAAGAAATTTAGTTTATACTGTAAAAAAAAAAACATATATACTAAATATAAACATTTCAATATTACCAAAATGAATATATTACCTCAGATAATTTAAAATGATGTAGAAATTTTAAAATGTCTTCTTCTACATTGTCTACCATGTAGATTAGTGGTAAAAGGGTAATGGACCAAGCATAGATTGGTACAACATGAAGTCAACTGCATAAAAAAAGGCATTTATGAATCGATAAAGCGTTGAACCAGAAAAATACAAAAGTATGTGGGTCTAAATCGCAAGGTCAACCCCTATTTTACTATTTCAAGGTAAAACACATTTGGTGCTCACCAAATTTGGTGCAAACCAAATTTGGTGCTCTCCAAATTTGGTGCTCTCCAAATTTGGCGAGCACCAAATGTGCTATTTTAAAAGGGAGAGATTCCATAGAGACAAAGGGAGTGACACTTGAGATATAAAGAGAGGTGATAGGAGTGAGAGATATTAGTCTGGGTAGTGTGGTAGATACTAAGACATAAGAGGGATAGAGACTTGAGAGGGATATAGAGTTATCCAGTTACATTGGGGGAAAATACTTGACAACGAGAGAGGGGTTGGGAGGGATGAGACTCGAGAGATACAAAAATACCAAAGGGGGAGAGAGAGAGGGAGAGGGAGTGTGCGAGAGGGCATTGGAGTGACACCAATTAGTCTAGCTAGCATGGGAGGGAGTGAGATATGAGAGAGAGAGAGAGAGAGAGAGAGAGAGAGAGAGAGAGAGAGAGAGAATTGAGAGGGAGATATTTATTCAGTTATGGTGGGGGGGAAGATCTAAGAGATGGAGTGGGACCCTTAAACCATAAACCCTATACCATTGTATACCATTGACCCTTAAACCCTAATCCATCAACCCTTAAACCCTATTCCCTCAACCCCTATACCCTCTTAATCACTCAATCTTCAACCCTTAAACCCTAATCCCTCAACCCCTATACACTCTTAATCCATCAACCCTTAACCCTCAACCCTTAAACCCTAATCCCTCAACCCCTATACACTCTTAATCCCTCAACCCTTAACTGTCAACCCTTAAACCCTAATCCCTTAACCCCTATGCCCTCTTAATCCCTCAATCCTCAACACTTAACCCTTAAACCCTAATCCATTAACCCCTATACCCTCTTAATCCCTCAACCCTCAACCCTCAACCCTCAACCCTCAACCCTCAATCCTCAACCCTCAACCCTTAAGCCCTAATCCCTCAACCCCTATAAACTTTTAATCCCTCAACCCCTCTACCCTCTACCCTTAAACCCTAATACCTCAACCCCTATAAAATCTTAATCCCTCAACCCTTAACCCTCAAACCTTATACCCTAATCCCTCAACCCCTATACCCTCTTAATCCCTCAACCCCTCTACCCTTTACCCTTAAACCCTAATCCCTCAAACCCTATACCCTCTTAATCCCTCAACCCTTAACCCTCAACCCTTAAACCCTAACCCCTCAACCCCTATACCATCTTAAACACTCAACCCTCAACCCTTAAACCCTAATCCCTCAACCCCCATACCCTCTTAATCACTCAATCCTCAACCCTTAAAACCTAATCCCTCAACCTCTATACCCTCTTAATCCCTCAGCCCTCAACCCTCAACCCTCAGCCCTCAACCCTAAACCCTCAACCCTTAAACCATAATCCATCAACCCCTATACCCTCTTAATAACTCAACCCTCAACCCTTAAACCCTAATCCCTCAACCCCTATACCCTATTAATCCCTCAACCCCTCTACCCTCTAACCTCAACACCCCCTTCTCTCTCTCAACCCTACAACATCTACCATTAAACCATAATCCCTCAAACCTCAACCCTTAAACCCTAATCCCTCAACCCATATACACTCTTAATCCCTTAACCCTTAACCCTCAACCCTTAAACCCTAATCCATCAACCCTCAACCCCTATACCCTCTTAATCCCTCAACCCTCAACCCTTAAACTCTAATGCCTCAACCCCTATACCCTCTTAATCCCTCAAAACTCAAACCTCAAACCTTAAACCCTAATCCATCAACCCTCAACCCTCAACCCTTAAACCCTAATCCATCAATCTCTATACCCTCTTAATCCCTCTACCCCCTACCCTCAAACCCTAATTCCTCAACCCCTATATGATCTTAATCCCTCAAACCTTAACTCTCAACCCTTAAACCCTAATACCTCAACCCCTATACCCTCTTAATCCCTCAACCCTTCTACCCTCTACCCTCAACATCCCCTTCTCTCTCTCTCAAACCTACACCATCTAACCTTAAACCGTAAATCATAATCCCTAAACCCTAAAATCTCTACCCTTGACCTTTAATCCGTAAACCCTTGTGAACCCCTAAACCTACAAATGCACAAAGATGACAAACATTGTTAGATGTTAGATCAAAATGCATGTAAATATGAAAGATTCCCCATAAAATCCATCTATTCAAGCTAAAATTAGGAAAATAACAAAACTTAAATAACAATGAAAGCAATCCTAATTAAGTTAATAGCATGATGATCCTATGGGGGAATTGGTCCCAATGAAATGTTGCAATTGGCCCTTTCCCAATTCCTAAGTAGCAATGATATGTGAATCTAGAAATGGTCAAATCTCCAAAGAGATTTGAGCATAACCTTGGTATCAAATGTGACAAAATGATGAATGTTTGGATATGATGAGAAAAATTAGTTCTCAATTGGAGAGAGTAACTTTGCATATGAATTGTGGATGAGAAATGAGGAGAAGAGTCTCCAATTTATAGACTTCTATTTGGAAGAAGTGAGCAAGATTGAGCAATGTTGGGAAAAAGATAATCCAATGGCATTGTGCCACTTGTCCACATGTGATTGGATGAGGAATGAGCACATTTTGGCCAATGTGCATGATAAATGCATAAATTTGAATTTGAAATGGCGAGTTGACTTGTTGAAGGGGAAGAGAAATGAAGTTAATGTCACTTGGCTCAAGTTCAAGGACATGTAAGAGGCATTGGATTCCTTGTTGGAAGGACCAAGTCCACTTGGCCTTTTTGAATTCAAATGAGGGAATACTTCCTTTTGATGCTTTGTGAGGGAAAATAGATGAATTAATAAATCAAAGTAATTGATTTATTGTGCAACTTGCATTCTCTAGAGGATTTTAGTGAGAGGGATTAAGTTAGTCATGGATTTGATTAATTTAATGAAGAATTAGGTGCTGTGACAATTTTAGACTTAGATTTATGGATTGATTTAAGTCAAGAATTGAGAGGAAATGATTTATCAAATAAATGATTTGATTTATTTAATCAAGAAGGAATATGTTAGATTAAATCAAATAAGGTTTAATTTATTTAATTTAATAGGAGGACTTTAGAGATTTTAATTAAATAAAATGATTTATTTAATTAAATAGGGATGCAATGGTTAATTAAATTAATTGATTAATTTAATCATTGAAAGAGGAAGACTTAATCCAATAAATAATGATTTATTAAATTAAGAGATAGAATGTGATGAAATGCTGAGAATGTGATTTAAGAGGAAGCATTGTTAGTAATTGGGATCAGGTGTGCCAAAATGAACTTGTACATTTTCCATGTCTACAACCCTAAACCCTCTACTCTCTACCCTCTACCCTCTATCCTCAACCCTTAAAACCTAAACCCCCAACCCTCAACCCTCTACCCTTAATCAAGTTAAACCCTAAACCTTTAAATCCTCTACCCTTAAACGAGAAACCCTAAACACTTAAAACCTTTACCCTCTACCCTCAACACCCCCGTCTCTCTCAACCCTACACCATCTACCCTTAAACCATAAATCGTAATCCCTAAACCCTAAATCCTCTACCCTTAACCCTTAATCCGTAAACCATAAACCCTAAACTCTCTACCCTATACCCTCTACCCTTAACTAGGTTAAACCCTAAACCCTTAAACCCTCTACCCTTAAACCGTAAATTGCAATCCCTAAACCCTAAAACCTCTACCCTTAACCCTTAATCCATAAACCCTAAACCCTCTACTTGAGAGAGAGAGAGCGAGAGGTGGTGGGAGGGACATACTTGAGAGAGAGGGAGAGGGAGAGGGAGAGAGATAGAGGGAGTGAGAGAGGGAGGAAGTGGAAGAGAGATAGAGGGAGTGAATGTGAGAGGGATAGGGGGTAGGAGGGGGAGAATTGACAAAGAGAGAGAGGGAGAGGGGGTGGGATGGAGATAATTGAGAGAGAGAAAGAGGGGTGGAGGAGAGACCAAGAGAGGGGAGGAGAGA